>BROG01000185.1:0-230000 GCA_030159075.1 Atrina japonica
TAATGCTGTGATGCTATTTTTAGGCAAATTTCAGCCTATAGCATTAATATTGTTCTCTGATTACAAATTAACTTTCCCATTTACTATATAACTGTTTTATTTAACGGGGTGAATTTTCACATTTTGGGGGAAAGAAACTTATCCACGGGTATTAAATTTCGCACAAAACCATTTCCAAAACAGAAGTGTTAAAGGGGTTTTAGTAAAGCTCATAAACATTTTGTGATTCTTGGAAACGATGTATGGTTGCACTTAAATGAATTTTGATTTATATATTTTATAATTTTCATTGATAACGTATTGTCCTTCTGATACTCCATAAATATACGGTATCATATTCATAGATATTAAATTTCGCGGTATTTTTACCGCGAATATAGCAAAATCAAATCCCCCCGTGAGTCAAAGCAGCTATACAGTACGTCTTTTCAGTGTATCCTAAATATTCAAAAGGACGCAAGATTGTCGATTAAGATAAAACAAATATCGTCCTTTTCGGGGCAACAACGGAAGGTCGCCAAATAGGAAAGGTAATATAATCATTGTCCTTTCGGGGTGAATCAACAAAATGTCAACGATTAAGAAAAATAAAAATCTCGTCATTTCAGGCCGAAAAAATGAAGTTTTCGACAAAGAAAAAAAAAATCATGTCCTTACGGGGCGAAACAGCAAATGGTCGACATTTTTCCCGCGATTTTAGGTCACTAATTAGCGAGTAACATTGTCGTTCTTTCGCGTAACAATTCTTGGACGAAAGAACGAAAGACCGAAATTTAGTCACCTGCTAAATGTTTTTATTCCGGAGCGACAGAAAGAAAGATCGAGTAAAGAGAAGTACTAAATCTCGTCCTCTCAGGGCGAAAGGTCGAAACAATGAAATTGCACAACTCTGCCACGGTATTAATATGAACATTTTTCAACGTTTAATAATAAGTTTTATTTCTAATGAAGCCTGTCCAATAAATGCAAGAAAGGAATTTTCATCCAACATGATATCTAACACAATGGTTAAAACGAATGATTGAATATATTAAGCACACTTCACGTTTCATAAAATGTCGTATGAAACTCTCTCTCTCTCTCTCTCTCTCTCTCTCTCTCTCTCTCTCTCTCTCTCTCTCTCTCTCTCTCTCTCTCTCTCTGTTTTACATACGTTTTAATCTTCCTCGATAGTTTCCTCTCTAACTGGTCCTGCATGTCCTCAAGTGTATCAAAAGGTTTTTCTTCTGTTTGACTCTCGTAGACAATATTGAGGAGGACATCGCACAAGAGTTGTCTAAGATTGTTCAACTCACAGGATTTGGACATGTCACCTTAAAAAGAAAATTTAAAATGAAGTCGAAATCGAACTATACTGCCTAGTAACTAGAGTTTTCCGATAGATTTAATTTTTCGATCTACTGAGTTTTGTTGGATTGTTGGTCAATGAGTATTCACATGATAACACCAATATAGCTGACAAAAGTCCATTGAATGCTGCCGGGTGCCCAACTGGA
Organism: Atrina japonica; assembly: GCA_030159075.1. Taxonomy (NCBI): domain Eukaryota; kingdom Metazoa; phylum Mollusca; class Bivalvia; order Pterioida; family Pinnidae; genus Atrina; species Atrina japonica. The sequence continues at coordinate 1,497 of BROG01000185.1, forward strand.
AAAAGGAAGAAGTGCTGCGTATGACATATATGCAAGTTAATTTAGAATCGCCATTTTCAAGTTTCGTTTTGCATTTTGGTCAAAACTCCGGTCTGTTCGTAAATAAAATTGGTCATCGCATCTCTCTCTCTCTTTTTCTCTCTCTCTCTGTGTTTTATATAAGGAAATCTATTTCTTTTATAGACGTTTTTTTTACAGCGATTGTTGGGTATTCAGGTCAAAACTTTATTGCTGTCTTAATTAATGCTTTTAGTAATAATCTGATGAGTCAGACATCATATTAACCTGAAACAATATGAATAACTTAAACTCTATAATTCTGCATTGTCCTTTGTTTTACGAACTCGATGCGTCCGAGTCAAGCTGCTATATATATACACCTACGGGCTTCCATAGGATTCATAATTTTGTATCATTTTGAAATAAAATACATGTATATATACCATTAATATTTTTATAATACTTTAAAGTGTACTTATAATAATGTCGCTGTTGTATAAATTATAGAATTTAAGTTTTATATTAATTTTAATAATACTTTAAAGTGTGCTGTTTTAATTCTAAGAAACATAAACGTTTACTCAAAAATCATGTTTCAGGAACGAACCACTACCGTTAAAAGAATTTCATACCCGGTGTAAAAGCGACCAAGACTAGATTATATCACGGGTATGTTTTGGCTAAGGCTAGGATCAGATGAAAATAGAAAGTGCGTCCGCGTGTAATATGAAAGATACCAGGGCATGGGACTTTACGGAGCTGTGCAGTACCTCGTACACACATGTTTTATCTGTAACCGAGTTAATATACTGTGTAAATACATAAATACAATTAAAACCTCTTTACACAAGATCGGTATATTCTGCCTATGACATTTTTACCCTGGTTATATTTAACGGGTTTTCTTATGGGTTAATTTGGTACATCGGGTTGGGCCAAAGGATACGCGCGAGGCTTAACGCAATTCATACTAAAATGTTTATAGTTTACCTGCATAAAGTTTAGTCAGAATTAATTTCGCTAAGTTCCCATTTGCGGTACTATGGTCTGCAGTTATCAATTCAGATGCTGCCTCGCACAGCAGTACCATTCTGTCCAAACTGAAAAAATTTTTTTAGGTTAATATCCTTGACATTAAATATATAATACCTCGCTAAGAAATTTTAAAATTTATTATTAAGCTTTAATTATATATTAATTAATTAATCATATCAATTCTTATTATTTTTTATCATTATATATTATTATTATTACCATCATTATTCTACACGTTCTGTTAAGGCGTAATTTCGAAACATTATTTCTTTATTTCTTTATGCCTCAGATATAGCTGTACTACAAGACGAGATAATAAAATGTGTAGATGTGAAAAAGTGACGAAAAATATTGAAATCATAAATAAAATGACATCATCAGCAACAGTAAAATTATACAAACCATAGCTTTGTTATTTGTTTTATCTTTTCTGGATAAATAACATATATATTTTCCATCTTGGTGAGCATTAAATATCGAAACTTGATACAATTAAGAGAGCTTGCTAGCAGCACGTCTGTTGGCAAGGAAGGCATCAACAATATGACCAGCGTTCTGTGACGTCACCTCCACGTAAAGTCACGCGATATTTCGCAAGTCTAACGTACAACCGACAGCGTCTTCATCACTAAGAAAATTTATGTTTACGGCGTCTTCATTATTACACGAAACACGGGCCTCATTTAGGAATATCAAACGCTTGTCCGGGTGGCTGTTACGGGAACAGTGGATAAATGGCAAGAATTGAAATCGCGAGAAACATAAATATAACGTACAATGTAATCCGTTGGGCATTATGTTCATTTCGTTGCTCTAAAATTAACAACTTATTCTTCCGGTGTGATAATTCAGGATTGTTTTTCATTTTTTGAAAAGTATTGGGGATATATGCAATGGATCATGGAACAAAAATCTGTGCAGCATAAAGTTTGAGTGTGACTTACTAGAAGGGAGACAGCTAATATTTATTATCAACTGAAAGTAGCCATTTTATTTGACATTTTTTTACCAATCAGCTGGGAACCATGATGACTGATTATAACTTACGTAAGTATTTCATACGACCTGATTTCAGACGATGCGAGTGTCGAATTGTTTCTGACGGGTATATCGGGTGAAGGCAAACAAGTCGACCTGTTTATCAGGGATGCTTGACAAAGTTGCACTAGGCCTAACTCTCTTTTTCGGACAGTTGACAAGTAAAAATTGTGACTATGTAACTAAATGAAAGTGAACTTTTATTTAAATGGTCTGTGGTTCTGGTCATAACATGACCTAGATATATCGCAATATGGGTCTGTAGGATATACAGTGTGCTACAGATGTAGATCTAGTCTTGTGTTTCCGATTTCTCTCTGTTATTTTTGTTTGTTTTGTTGTAATGGTAGACTAAATAAGAAATAAATATGTGATATTCTATTCAATAAAGATTCGTTCATGCATTCCTACGCCAAAACGTAAAGCGGGTAACACTCGGATCACGTGACTACAATTACTTGAATATGCGTTACATTGCTTTATATACATGTACTTGTAATGAGTCAGTCGGTATGTAAATATATAGGCCGAGTGTGTTATGGATGGACCGAAAGTGTGGGACCAAGAGTGACCGAAATTTCCCTGAACTTGCATGTTATTTGTTGACACTGATTTGATTTGATATTTTGTTTTACGCCATACTCAACAATTTTTCAGTCATATTTTATTGGTGGAGGAGAAACCCCGGTTACCCAGGTAAAGACCACCGACCTTCCGCAAGAAAACTGCAAACTTTCCCACTTAATTCGTTGACACTGAAGCAATGTCCGGAACACGTGGTCGGAAATTTAAACTAATTAACTTGGCACAAAAACGCCAAGCTTAATAGAAGCAAAGTTTAAATTGAAGACTAGTACATCACGATTTGATTGCATAACGTGAAAAGTTAAATGTGAATAAAACAAATTTCTATTTGACCAGAACGCTGTTCATCAGGTAAAATTGTTTACAGTTCATTTATTTGTTTACACCATAGAGCTGTGTAGAATATATGCCTTGTGTATATCAACTTGGGAAAAAAGAAAAAATATAATATTTGGGGCGTTTTAATATTCTTTCGATACTGAGAATTTTGACGAATTATCTTACACTGAATGACAGATACACAAGTCTCGCCACGTGCTTCCTTAACAATCGGTTATCTTCGTAAAATCGACCGAAAGTTAACCAGCAATAGCCAGAGTGATAGCGGATTCAAACGAACCCCACTACCCGATATGATATATATTATTTGGAATAGATATGGTATAAAATCTTGCATAAAATTTGCGTGTAAAATTTTGCGTCGGCAACAGCTCAAATTGCTTTAAATAAAACAACAATGTCATTATTTTTCCAAATTGAAGTGGAAATCCCAAAGGTTTATGAAATATTGGATACACTGATTACAATGTAAGTATTGTAATAGATATAATTTGTATGAAATATAAGAGAGGTTAAGATTCTTTAGATATTGTAAGAAATTACGGGTAGATCTACTTAGCTACCTTGAACCGAAAGTTTTATGTGAGCTTTTCTGATCATCTTTTGTGCGGTGTCTGTCTGAGTGTTCAATGTACGATTCAAATTCGTATTTTTCGTAAAATCGGAAAATTAATTTTGACGCGTTTTGACATCTGTCAGTGTTTATTCAAGAATGAAATTTCAACCTGAAACAATTAATGTAAGCATAACAAATTTTTATAAAATTGACAAGAAGTAATCACCGTGATAAATAAAAATACATGTAATACATGTATTGAATAATACCTCTCCCTCATAATCTGAATGTAAGCAATTGAATTGGAACACTTTTCCTTCATGGTTGTAATTTCTGATTTATATAAAACTGTTATTGCATTGTATAATGTTCTTATTTTTTACCATTTTTTTTAACAAAAAGTGAGAATTAGCATGTACTCACGTTTTGGTAAACCCCCTGTGATATCAAAAAATGAGAATATGATACCAGTGTACTAATATTTCCAAACCCCATGACCGCTCAATTTCGCTAACCAGGAATCTCGTAAAAAGTCGTCTGACCCACACATTATACAATTTTATAACATACTAATCAAAACTAGTCCACACCGCACATGACATGCACTACAATTGTTCATGAAATGATAAAAACAACATGATGTAGACACCCTTAATATTAAAGCGATCAACAGTGCATCATCCATGGCTGTTCCATTGATACGGAGATTACGTTAACGTGGAATTAAGTCCATTTATTTGAGGTATTTCATCGAAAAATATGTTAATACATTGTTAGAATTTGTACATGTGTGTATATACTTTAACTACCGACAAATTGAAAATTTGAAACAAAAACAAGTATTAATATTCTCCGACAAGTTTTATAAAACGAAGACTTCAATATAGGATAACATATATATCTTATACCGGATTGAGGTCTCGTGAGGTGAAATACAAAGCAGGGCACCTAATCCTTGGTGCGATTTCGGCTAGAGGTTCCTCCTCTTAACTGCACACTGTTTTTATCATGTTTTTAAAGCTGGTCAACTCGAACCCATCGCAACTCGTATCCATCTCAACTCGTACCCACTTTGGTTGAGTCGTATCCAGTATCCACTCTTGGCTGACTCGTACCCAAATATAAAATCTCAGATACCGAAGAATAAATATTCAGAATATCAAGGATACATATACAAATCTGGTGATATTGAACTCTGGAAATCCAGAGATGGGATCAGGTGCCATGGAGGAGTAAGCATTCCTGTTTACCGGTCACACTCGCTATGAGTCCACAGTCAAAATCAAATGAAATAAGTGTGGAAGAATCCTCGTCACAATTGGTACAAACAGCTCAACAACCGCTTTCGAACAGGTAACTCGATATTTCATTTAGTGAAACAGAGTAATCGCAAACAAGTCTATTATACCGACTGTAAAATTTGCGATTTTTTATAATCTTGTGCCAATAACTTGTAAATAAGTAGTTTACCCCTCTGTATGAAATGTTCATATATTGAACATGTGTTACATTTACGTGTGTGTTTTATTTTGTTTTCTTATTTCTAAATGCTTTCTAATTGTATTTCTAACTTATTTTTAATTTTCTTAAGTTAACCCTTTAGTGACCTTATTTCTTTTCTCCTGTATGGTACCCCATCTACCTATACATATACCCGAGTTATAACATATGTAGTCAGTCTGTTGAGAAATTCGCCAAGGTTGCACGGACTTCTTCTGGCAGTAAAACGTGGTCCCATATCACCATGGTAAATTTTGCTATTAGAAATTTGCTACATTATTGTATAATTTTATAATATACAGTCACCGGACTTCTCAGGTGAGTTAAACATATATATATATATATATATATATATATATATATATATATATATATATTATATATATATATATGTATATATATATATATATATATTTATGTGTGTGTGTGTGTGTGTGTGTGTGTGGTAGTAGTCTGGCATAGACTACTGGGCCCGAAGTCACCAAATTTACTCAGTACTCAAGCTCAACTAACTTTTAGCAATTTTAAGGTAAAAACATGCAAATTTTTTCTGTAATTGGACATATTTGTATATTGATGGCATACAATTGTAAGTAATGATAAAAAATATTGCCCATTTGAAGAAAATTTCAGAAATATTAAAAAAATGTTTGAGTACGTACTCAAACTTTGAGTACCGTACTCAACGTATTTATTCATTTTTTAAAAGGAAAATCATAAATGTGACGCAAACATTTACATGTAAATGATTAAAAATCATAATATGTTTCCTAATCACTAACATCCAAAAGTTTTATAAACAATTTTATAGTCAAAATAATGAAACAAAAGTTGAGCTTGAGTATTGAGTAAATCTGGTGATTTCGGGCCCTGATGTATTACGGGTCTCGATGTGCAGGCTAATGTTATAATACGTGTCTATGAACATGATAAAGTTTTGATGTTTAAATTTGGTGTTATAACGATTGTTAGTTGAGATAAACAATTACTTTGATGGAGAGGTTCTCTAAGTGATCTTGAAGTACTTACGTCTTAAATATCGTGTAGAGCGAAGAAAATCTACATGTTTGTTTCTATTACGGAACGTGTTACTATGAAGTGATGTTTGGTCTGCCATTTTGAGTATTGTGTATAAAGTATTCTGTAACAAAGTATTTGATTGGTTCAATCTTAGGAAGCTATCGCAAATCAAATCTATTTCTCTAAAAAAAGGTCAGGTCAAACACATGGCTATTGTTACCATGAGTATATAAAGAGATCGCGATTCAGTTTTGTTACAGGTGTCTGTGACCAGACTCGCATTACACTTGCGCAGGCTCTATGATTAGAAGCCAATAGTAAGTGATGATTTTTAGAGCGTAATGTAGTGAGTTTCTGTAGGTATTGGTGAGGAAATTTTAGATTCTGGTTCACCAGTTTCAGTTATAACGTTGGAGCAGTTGTTACGTTTAGGAGAAAATACAAATGATCTAGAACACACTCAAATAGTCTTAAAGACAGCATCAGGCAATGTACTGGAGGTAAAAGGACAAAAAGCTTTGGAAGTAGAATTAGAAAAAATGATAACTTTGAAGTGAATTCATGGGTATGGCGGTGGTATCCTCCAGAAGATGGAAAGAAGTTAGGTTTAGGGTGGACCGGTCCATATCTAATAATTGAACGGTTGTCAGAAGTTACTTGTAGAATTCAGATTTTACCTACAAGCAAACCAGTGGTCGTTCATATAGATCAAAAGTTACAATGGGGATGAAGTCACGGAGAGTTGGCTAAAGCATGATAAGCATGTAGAGAATGACATACATGTAGGGTGCACAAAAGAAAATGAAAACAAACTAGATAGTGAAGATGTAATAGTGAAAACTCGAAGTGGAAGACAAGTGAGACCTAAACAGTTATACTCACCTTTAGGGTCTGGTGATAGAGAACCTGTCAACTCTAATAATTAGAGTTTAATTTTGGTTGTTTAGTTTTTCCTTGTAAATACAATTTTTTTTTGTTAATTTTGTAACTAGAAAGCATGATATTTTTAGTGAAAAAGTAAATACTTTGGGGTTCAGAATAGTGTATCGGTTAACGATGTTAATTAACGATATTTAATGTATATTTGTAGTAATGGAAGTAGAATTGCAGTGTGATCCCAAAGAATTGACTGAATTTCAAGCAGTGTATGTTAGAGAAGAATGGCAAGTAGGAGGTATGAAGTGTAATGTGACAGGATGTAGTGATGAAGTTTTTCTCCAGTATAGAAAATATTTGTGTCATTGGAGAATTAGACATAAGAAATATATAACTTTGTATAGTTGTGAGATCTGCAAAAAGAAGAACAAAATGAAAGACAAAGTATTGAAACATATTAGGCAGGCGCATAGTATGGAAAAAGGAGTTAAAATTTTGGATATAAAAGTGGAGAATTTGAGTTTTAAGGATCCTGGTGATCAATTGCCCTACAAGATAGGAGAGTTACAAAATAAGAAATCTGAAAGAGAAAGAATGAGAGAAGAAAGTAGGAAAAGACGGAGAGAGATGCCAGTGTTGACTGATGTGCTTCAGAAGTCAAATGCTTCCAGAGTATGTAGAGACGAGGAATTAAAGTTGAATTTCCAAATTGGTGGTGTGTGCAAAATTAGGAAAGCCGCTGCATGGAATGGAGGAGTAGCAGATTGTTGGAAGGATTGTTACCCTAGGGATTAGTTTTGTTTAAATTAATTAGTAAATGTATGTGAATTGCCAATTCTAGTTTATTATTATTAAATGTGAGTGTAAATACACTTAAATGAAGAAGTATCTTCGTAATTTGGTTTGATCAAGTGTACAATCGTTACACTTGAAATTAAGGGGGGAGATCTGTAGTAGTCTGGCATAGACTACTGGTGTATTACGGGTCTCGATGTGCAGGCTAATGTTATAATACGTATCTATGAACATGATGAAGTTTTGATGTTTAAATTTGGTGTTATAACGATTGTTAACGTTTTAATTTTAGTTGATGGAGAGGTTCTCTAAGTGATCTTGAAGTACTTACGTCTTAAATATCATGTAGAGCGAAGAAAATCTACAAGTTTGTTTCTATTACGGAACATGTTACTATGAAGTGATGTTTGGTCTGCCATTTTGAATATTGTGTATAAAGTATTCTGTAACAAAGTATTTGATTGGTTCAATCTTAGAAAGCTATCGCAAATCAAATCTATTTCTCTAAAAAAAAAAGGTCAGGTCAAACACATGGCTATTGTTATCATGAGTATATAAAGAGATCGCGATTCAGTTTTATTACAGGTGTCTGTGACCTGACTCGACTCGCATTACACTTGCGCAGGCTCTACGATTAGAAGCCAATAGTAAGTGATGATTTTTAGAGCGTAATGTAGTGAGTTTCTGTAGGTATTGGTGAGGAAATTTTAGATAAGTTAGTCGGAATGTCATAGCGGTAAACGTAAGTAAGCATGAAATAGGGTAGTATATATAGGCAGAGTAGTATTGGAGGGATTAATTCAGGATAGTCAATTTCAGTCTACAACTTACATTACCGTAAACAGTCTAATAGTTGTGTTAATATTGTTTTACACCATAAACCATCAAGTCAAAATGAGTGTTTATTTTTCAATTATTAAAATTTACAAATTGATACAGTTGTTGTTAAGTTTGTGACTGGCAAAATAAGACTGTACAGATGCCTTGTGCATTGACACCCTTGTCACTAGACCGTATATACTATGAACCGACTCGGGTACCCATCTCCTATGTTCAACTGAATGCAGTATAGGATACGATCACTTAACACAACGCGAAGTTCTAAAATACTGCATTTGGTTTGACGGCGGTGGTTGGTCCTACTACATATATATATATATATATATATATATATATATATATATATATAATATATATCCGTATATATATATATATATAATATATATATATATATATATATATATATATATATATATCACAGGGTCCGTTATTACAAGATAATACGGCTATGAATGTATTTATTCCACATATACAGCCTACAATTATATAAAATTATTCACTCAATACAATAAAATATACTTACTCACATTCTAGAAATTTGATAAAAATAAAAATATATTTACTACGCGGAACATTTGATTTATGATTTATATTTAATTGAAATATTTCCGATTAATAATTTGGAGTAGAATAATACTCACCGGTTGGGATTTTGATGTTACATCAAAGTAATAAGATGTATATCCTATCTAGTGTAAATCTCTCGATTAGACTTGATGTCTTATCTCTACATAAGTTTTGATAAAAATGAGTTCTATAGGGTGGTTAAAGGTTTGATTCTATATAAAACCTGTTTTACCACTTTCATACACTGATACAGTTTCATATAAGGAATATAAAAACTTCCAGTCAATCATACCACGTACTTCTACTCACTCACACTTTCCTCGTGTACTTAACACTAGACATAAGACTGGACAATACATTTCACACGCACGGACAATAAACAGACTGCGTACAAGACAATGATTATTTACAACTTTTTAAAATTTAGGCGGATCTAATGATTTAGGTTTACCTAAATTTAACACTCCGTGACATATATATATATATATATATATATATATATATATATATATATATATATATATATAATATATATATACTATATATATATTTCTATATGTATTTCGTATCTGTTAATTTCTAAGGTCTACTACAACTGTTATAATGGTAATGTTCAGATTAATGTTTTATATTGTTCCGAGAATAGTATGTGTATATTTGTGATGTGTAAATAATTGTGTATTCTCTAATTACCGTGTAATTCTACTGGTTCATATTGAGTATGCGTATGAATAACAGAAAAACGTGAAAGTAAACGTTTTGAGTAATTGTGTAACTTAGTATAATTTAATGAGTATAATTATACTAACGGGTATATTGAGTATATATATTGAGTATTTGCGTATTAGTAATAAGTGTGTAAAACAACGAATTCAAATTGTTGTGTAATACTTCAGTAAACGCTAAACACTAAGGTGTATGGAGCTCCGTTAGTATTGCAAAGTTCGCTGTTACGTTTGTGTACTTAATGCAATTTATTATTTATAAAATCTCGTATTAAAAACTTAAGGGGACTATGAAAACACGTTATCCCTCTGTATTTAATGATCCAGAAGTAGTAACTGAACTGGATTGGTTACATGGCCAATATGTACTGGTACCAGCAGACAAAGCCTCAGATAATAAAGTTTTTATTTGTAAGACACATTACTTTAATTTTTTTTAGAAGAACTTGGGTTTAATACGAATTCTGGAAATCCTACATACACACGTAGCTCACTTTCAAAGGACGAGATCCTTCAAAATCACGTGTCCGTATTACGCTCATTTGATATACCTACAACGCATACCGATTTCGAGCTACCACATTTTTACTGGATACCTAAACTTCATAAAACTCCATATAAGCAAAGATACATAGCAGGATCCAGCAAATGTTCTGCCAAACCTTTATCTTTACTCCTTGCCAAGATATTGACAGTCATTGAGGAGGGACTTCGTGCAGTGCTGTGCGGTTGCTTATTCCAGAAGCGGTATAAATCAGATGTGTATACTTAAAAATTCTAAACAGCTTTTAGAAAATTTGAAGGCACACAATTTTTCTCGAATTCACTGTATCAAAACTTATGGCTTCTCTGCTCTTTGCACCGCTGTTCCACATGGAGGGTTAAAAGAAAGACTTTTCAGCATCATAGACAACTGCTTTTTCACTAAAGGTGGTACCCGAAAATTTAAATATCTAGTGATTGGCTATCAGGATACTTATTTCGTCAAACACCACTCTGATTCTACACATAAATATACTGATGTTGATATAAAAAACATGCTGGAATTTCTAATGGACAATATATTTGTACTGTTCGGAGACGTGGTCTTTCAACAAACTGTCGGCATTCCTGTGGGAACCAATTGTGCTCCTTTATTGGCCGACCTGTTCCTTTGTTCATACGAAGCAGACTTCATTCAGAAACTGCTGAGTCAAAAGAAGAAAAAGTTAGCGGTGTCCTTTAATTTGACATTTAGATATGTCGGCGACGTTTTGTCAATTAATAATCACAATTTTCATACATATGTCAATGCGATATATCCCAGCGAACTAGAAATTAAGATACAACACGCTTCATACTTAGACATTTTACTTAATATAAACACAGACGGGAAATTGGCAACTAAGCTGTACGATAAACGCGACGATTTCGGCTTTCCCATCGTAAATTTTCCACATTTAAGTAGTAATATCCCTCGGTCACCCGCATATGGAGTTTATATTTCATAAATGATCCGATGTGCCAGGGCGTGCACAACATGTGAAGAATTCATATACAGAGGTAAACTGCTCACTGACAAATTATTGACACAGGGATATCGAAAACCGCGTTTAATGTCAACGTTCCGCAAGTTTTACGGTCGGTATAATAGTCTTGTTTGCGACTACTCTGTTTCACTAAGTGAAATGTTGAGTTGCCTTTTCGTTGACGGTTGTTGAGACGTCTGTACCAATTGTGACGAGGATACACTCCTCACTTGTTTCATTGGACTTGACTGTGGACTAACGGCGGGTGTGACCGGTCGACAGGGGATGCTTACTCCTCCATGGCACCTGATCCCACCTCTTGGTTTCCAGAGGTCCGTGTTTGTCCATTTTTACCGGATTTGTATCTATATCCTGGACATTCTATTGATTTATACTTTGGTATCTACAATTTTTTATATTTGTTTAATTGAACAGTTCCTTAATAGTGCCTAATACCAGGTTCCTTAGTGAACAGATGTGTAACAGAACCAAAGCAAATGATCCAGGGAACGCTATAATGAATTTTGTAAAATAACTTGTAATAAACTTGAACACTATTCAAAGTCACTCTGTTGTGTATGACGATGGTGGTTAAAGAGGGAAAACCCTCGGTCATCCTGTTACAGCATGCCCCGGAATATCGGATCATTTGTTAGATATAAGCACCGTATACAGGTGATTGAGGAATATTACTACTTAAATGTGGATAATTTACGATGGGAAAGCTGGCTCAATCGGTAGCGCGCTCGACTCTTGATCGTAAGGTCGTGAGTTCGAGTCGAGCCGGATGGTTTCCTGTCTGTCGGATGAGAAAGTAAAAACCGTGGTCCCGTGTCACAGTAGGAGTCGGCACGTTAAAGAACCCTTACTGCTCAATGGCCGTAAGTGCCGAGCATAGGCCAAAATTTGAAGCCCTTCACCGGCATTTGGTCACGTTTGCATATGAGTGAAATATTCTTAATTGGGACGTTAAACAACAATAAACAAACAAACGATAGGAAAGCCGAAATCGTCGCGTTTGTCGTATAGCCTGATTGTTGGCTTTACAGTTTTCCCTTGAACTTGGCAGAGTTCTGACTCAATTTCTACCTTACTTCCGGTCTTGCGGAGAGAAGATTTCAAAAGTAACTTTTCTTATTCTTTTTGTGCTTTATAAAATTATGAACTTATGGATTATTAAAATTTTGAATAAATGTAAAGGGGAAATATCCTTAATTTTCATTTTAAAACATTTCATGAATAGTGATAAGTAAAGGGCAGAAAAATTCTAGTTCACTTTGTGTAGGAGTTCAGATTTCAAAACAAATTACGTCTTTAGAAATCTTCACCCATATAACCGGAAGTAAACTTGAAATGGAGTCAGAACTCTGTCATGTTCAGGGGAAAATCATAAAGTTTAACACACCTTTGTCTACATTCCTCAATAGAATTAGAGGAGACTTAGTACAGGTGTTTAGTATGACAATACTCAGGAGTTCGCGTTTTTTTTTTCACCATGAACAACCTTTTTACAGAGTTTTGACCCTTACTTTCTGTGTTTGTGTTGTAGTTTCGTCGTTTCTCACTGGAAAATAGCATGTTTAGTATTATAAGATGAGTTTGTTTTGTGTCATGGTTTCGAGGTTCTAACGAGGTACCACCCCTAGTTTATATTTCGCAATTTTCCCTGCCTCTATCCTCCTGCGAAAAAAATGATGGATGTCTATCCGTGTGTCGGGCAGCTGGTCCTTTATTGTGTCAGAATTAGAATCATTTATTTCTCCCAGTCTATTAGCTATACAGAAAACATGTACAATATACACATATAGTATACAATGAATTATTGTGTGAGTGTAACGGCATGGCTTTGAGTTGTAGGTCAAGCTGTCGGATGACTTTTACCATATATTTCATTATTTTGTGGCATCTTTAGGTTTCCGTAATAAACAACGTCTCTCGAACCTTCGAGAAGATAACTCGAACTGATGTATTTTATATCGAAATTTCGCGTTACATTCTAAAAAATTCTATATTTAATACATGTGGTAGCAAAACGCTTCCTTAAATAAGGGTTAGATTTAATTCATCTTTCAGTGAAAGAGAATCTTTAATGTTTAAAGATAAGTAAACTAGTTGCATTGTACATATATTAAATTGAAATTTAATAGATATAATATCATATTTACAAGATCTTCATCTCAGATTATTACCTAATCAGTAGTCACGCATTCTAACTCATAACTTCCGTTCACATTAGTACAAATCTACATACACACGCATTCTAACTCTTAACTTCCGTTTACATTCGTACTTTACACACACACGCATTCTAACTCATAACTTCCGTTCACATTCGTACAAATCTACATACACACGCATTCTAACTCTTAACTTCCGTTTACATTCGTACTTTACACACACACGCATTCTAACTCATAACTTCCGTTCACATTCGTACAAATCTACATACACACGCATTTTAACTCTTAACTTCCGTTTACATTCGTACTTTACACACACACGCATTCTAACCCATAACTTCCGTTCACACTCGTACGTCTACAAACATACACATTCAAAGCCACAATTTCCGTTCTCACTTGTACAAGTCTACACACATACACATTCTAATCCATAACTTTCGTTTACTCTCCAACACTTAACATTCCAGAATTATTTGTTTGAATATTAGATATATTTTCTTTTTCATTATTGGTTATTTGCTGTCGATAATAACCACGCTCGTACAAATCTACACACATGTATACACACTTTGCCAACATGTATAAACCATCCACTTCCCCTCCAACACTAAAAAACAATGCATATACAATATTTTAAAATCTAAGTGGTTAAAAATTATGGCTGATAATGAAACACAAGAAGGAATGTTAAAACTCGTGCATATTTCCCATTCATATGTTTGGGATATCTTTCATCATTTAACTTCAGTCATAACTGATGCCTTCTGTCTTAAAGAAACCCCATGTCTTCTTCTGCCACGGGAAATTCCGTGTCCAACCAAATTGCACAGTGCATTTCTTGGAGCTCGCCTTTCTTTTGACAAGGGAACCTATATAAGACAAAATATATACAACACGTAATATTACCTTTTCAGTTATGTATATGACAGTATGGTTTACAAAGTTCATTACATAAAAGTCACCGTAAATACATATATAACAGAGAAATATAATTATTACATATTAAACATCATAATATTATTTCTATAAACCAAATATTTTCATGTACAAAAACATTACCGATTTTCATAAAGTTTTCATGTAAGGTATTGATTAAGCCGTTATGAAAAACATCTTTTGACGCCCAATCACAAAATCATACGCATTATTTACTGTAGACAAATACTTTACCTTTTTGGACGTTTAGAAATTGTTGACCACAATAAGAAACATTCGGCATCAACTCTATATAGTCGTTTACAGCATCACTTGGTTCAATGGCTTTGAAAACTGTTTTTACTTTTCCGGGAAGCGGTATCTTTGCTGGGATACAGTTTTCGTCAATATATGGCTGAAATAAAACCATTGTAATTCTTTTACCCTTTTTCACACACTTATCTACATGTAGATATTTTGTGACAACACCTACAATTTTATAAGTGTTTATCTTTTTCGTAAATTGTTTCTAATTATTTTGTTTGTTTATTGTTATTTAACGTCCCACTTAAGAATCTTTAACTCACATGGAGTCTTCAACAAATTCCGGTGAAGCACTTCAAAATTTGGTCTATGCTTGGCACTTACGGCCATTGAGCAGTGACGGTTAGCAGTTAGGGTTCTTTAACGTGCCAACACCTACTGCAACACTGGACTTCGATTTTTTCTGTCTCATCCGAAGGACAGGAAACCAACCTGCCGCCGGCTGGGCTCGAACTCACAACCTCAAGATCAATCGTCGAGCCCGCTACCGACTGAGCCAGACCGGCTCTGTTTCTAATTATGTTTCCTTAAAAAGTACTTCTAAAGTTTTATACTAATTCTAAATGTTAATATTTACTGTGGTTTGAGTTACATCTCACTTAGTACATGTGATAAGACAATAGTTACTGACTTATAATAAACTTACCAGGACTTTTGGATAGGAATAGATCCATGAACTAGCTGCAATGATCGTTTTTGTAGTATTTTCAACACTGAAGTCTTCAATTTGTCGAAGGATATCGTTCCGACTGAAATTAACAATATTTCTATTTAGAAAACAGTGTTATATCATTCTTATTCATTCGCCTTCGGCTTCTTAGGGTATTAATACTGCATATTTCCGTGCTGTCCGGCAAGGTACAGGCTATTATACTCACCTTTAAAGAGGTCAAAATCAATGACCTGTAACGATAGTTATATAAGAACGGGCATGTGTCAGTACTGCCATCTTTTTTCCGTGAGCAGGCAAGTGTACACGTGTTTTTGTTGTAACACCATTATTTCATTGACAGTTTATTATTGAACTCTAGAACGATGTTCTGAGTAATTCTATCTTTACTGCAGCACAGTTGTTGCTTCAGCTATGTTGTTACAAGTTACTGTCTGAAATAAATTTACTGTTTGTACACGATATTAAACTACTCCGGTTTTTTTAGTGTTAACTAATAACTCACAAGTAGCCTAGCATAGTCACTGAAAAAACGTGTTGTAGAAAGTTTAGAAGCCCTGACGATGTCAGGCAAACTGTTTATTTCTACTGAAAAATTTATTCTTACGTATTCAACACGTTCCAATTTTCTAAACGAAGCATAGACATGTACCAGAATATACATGTCAAGAATGTCGGAAAATCCAGATTTTCTGGATACGGTAAGTATATTCGAACACTCGTTTCATAATTCCGACAATAATGTTAACATAAATATGTGTTGTTTGATAAACACAGTCATCTGTTTTCACTGGTATATACCACGAGTTCTATTATGCCTATGTCGGCAAAACTATAATCCAAACCAATAATGACGAAGTCATTGAAATAGGTGATAATGGGTGCTACTAAAAAACGGAAATCGCCCTAGCCTTCCTAAAAAGTCTGGAATTGGCAGTATTTTAAAAAGTCTTATTTTAATAATGAATATATACAGCAACTGATCATAACTGGTTATTAATGCATACTTTATCTGATGCAGTTATAAACTTATTACTAGACAAAAATCTACAGTAGATACTGAGTTTTCTTATAAGACCTTTTGCCCCCCTTTGCTACTGTATCAAAGCCTCCAGGCAAATCTTTATTTTACTTTGTCTAGAAATTATTGTACTGTTGAGATACCTGTTTATGTCTCTCGGTTATGTTTACTTATAGACTTATCCAAAGAGCTAGTGACATTTAGTTTTAATAATGTTATCCAATGTCACAGAAATTATGAATCAATACTAGAATTATACTTTGAATTTTGATTCAGATTTATTAAATGACAATAATAGTTCTGTTATTCTGTTTGAGTTTATTACTTGGAATATTCACATAGCTAAAAAGTTCTGAGAAAACTTATATGAGAAAGTTTATTCTTATTACCATAAGAAATTTTGACAAAGCAATTGCAAGAAAACTCTGTGCACATTATGAGTTATAATGTGATCTCTCTGAGTAAAAAATGACAAGGAAACATAATTAAGTATTAGATATGCTTGTCAAAGCTGTAAATACTGTGGTCTCAAAACATCCAGTAAAGGACTATAGTAAGCTTAATTGTAAAGGACTATTTGAGACCTGAATGTCGTGTTAATTTATACATGTGAAATTAGAAATCAATTCTGAATTTTGGAATGCTATTGATTTGCGTGCACACACAATGTGGTCAGACCTTATAATTCAGAATGTATACAATCCCTTTTTTAAAAGGTCTTTCTTTTAATTAGCTGAACAAGTTGTACAACCAAAATATGAATTTGATTGAAAAAAGTGTCAAAACTGTTTTGACTGATGCATTAACTCTGATTGGTCATACCGAAATTTATATATCTCAAAGATATCGGTATTATCGTACATACCTTCTATATGATAAGTAGAAATAAAATTGTTATTCTGATTTTTTACAAGCAAGTTTGTTAGTGGCTACTGTCATAAATTCCTTCGGGTGACGACACTCCGAATTCTATAAGATTTTCTAGCCATTTATCATATCAGAATTCGAAACACTATTATTACAACTGTAAAGGCAACAACTATGTACTACATGTACATGTAAAAAAGTATCAAGAAATTACCAACAGAAGTGTAAACAGTATAAGAGAACTAGATTTTCCAGAATGGGAAAAACTTACATTTCATGAATTAATTCATCATTTAGTCAAGCAGTATAACATAGAATTCATTTTAAAACATTTTCAAAATGAAATTTTCATGTAAAGTTAAGTTTGGTAGTAAAATTTAAATTTGAATTTAAATGTTCAAGTTCAAGAATTGCTACTAAAAGGAACAACTGAAAGAGCAAACAATATCTATGCTGATAAATTTGTGTTCAGCATTTTTTCTTGTTCCTAAAATAATGGAAAACCGAAACTAGTAAAAATCTAAAACTCAATAAATAAGTTTGTCAAGTACCAACAGTTCAAACAAGAAAATCTTTACTCATGTTTTGAATGTTTGTCTAG
Source organism: Atrina japonica (assembly GCA_030159075.1). Lineage (NCBI taxonomy): Eukaryota > Metazoa > Mollusca > Bivalvia > Pterioida > Pinnidae > Atrina > Atrina japonica. The sequence goes on from BROG01000185.1 coordinate 19,462, forward strand.
AAAGACGATTTCAGTACTTTTGTTGATTTGTGAGTAACATCTTTCAGTACTAGTATCAGAACTAAGTTACAGAAACTCTGTTTTTTCTTGCAGAGTGCATTTTTTCCCCTAATTAAAGTACTTCCTTCCAGTTTGTCTGAGATCCAAGAATTTCAACAAAATTATTAAAGCCTTCTTCAGAAATATGTATAATTTCTGTTATTATATAGATGATTCTTTATGTATGAATCAAAATTTTATCTGTGCAAAGGAAGCACAAGTAATGACAAACAAATTAGATGATTTGTTATTATAAAAATTCAGTCTTGCAACCTTGCGAAAGAATAGTCTTCTTTCATGTTTTATCATTGATACTATACAATTCAAGGCTCTTCTAACAGATGAGAAAGTTAAAAATATTAGAAGATGTAATACACATATTCTAAGAAAACTTCTGTTTTTATGAGAATGATTGCATCCTTTAGTGGTTTGATAGTACATATTTTTAATGCTTTGTTACATGGCCCTTTGCATTATAGATGTCTAGAAAAATAAATCATCATGTACTTTTGTGTGAATAATCATAGTTTTGATGCCTCATAATGCCAATCTCTGAACCATGTAAAGCAGAAATTATTTTCTGTTTTGACAATATTGTTATTGTTAATGGAGAACCAATTCTTCAATGTAATTCAATTCTTTATTGAACAGAAACCATGTTACAAGTTAGTGTGTGTGTTAAACCTATAAAACCAAGACCTATTCAGGGTATTGATACTTGGTTATACAAATGCTTCATTCAAAAGGTTGGGATGCAAGTACAAAAATTGTTTTCAGTTGGCAGTAGATGGTCAATTGAAGGTCCCAATCATCACATAAATTTTTTAGAGTTTCAGCTCTTTCTTGATTGGTATAACTAGTTTATAAAATGTTGACAACAAACATTACTCATTAGTAATAGACTGTGGTGAGTCTACAGCTCCGTTATATATCAATAGATTGAATGAAATGGCTTATGGTGTGTTTGACCATTTTACAGAAGTAATTTGTGTTGGTGTCAAAAACAAAACAATTATAACTTATACATTTGTGCATTTTACAGGTATAAAGAATATAACAGCAGAATATACATATATTAAACATTAAAATATTTAATGATTCAAATGAGTACATGTACATGCATACTGTATATGTATGTTAAAAGATAAAAGCTTGGGAAAAATTTTACAAACATTTATTCTAAATGTTTACCTCTTTGCATCATATTTAAATTGTCAGATTGAAAATTATATATCCTGGTATTATAACCCCAGATTCAAGAGCTGTAGATGCTTTTACAATACCTTGGTGAAATATGGTATACTTATCTATCTTATGTTTTCCCACATTTCTAATCTTGTACATGTACTTAAAGTTTCTACCTGAATTAATTAACGATAAAAAGTTAAAAAAGCCATATTTGTAATTCCATTTCATCTTATGCCATGTCATACATGATCATGGTTTTCATTACTATTTTAAGTATTGATAGTTTTTTACCAATCACATTGTCCAGACATAAGGATCTGATAATTGTATATCTGTATCTCCAATAGGAGTACAGTATCCTTTAACCTAGAAATAAACTTTGCTAGTTATCATATCTGCAATCCAATGATCCATAAAGAAATTTTTGTTGAAAACATTTAATCATTGTCAACAATTGAAAAATTGTATTGGAGAAATTGGGTTATTTGATGTGGTGGAAGGAATATAGATTCTCTTCATTGATATTAAAAATAAGTTGTTATTCATCTTGAATTCCTAGTGAATCTAGAATTATCCTATTTTCTTTTGAAAACACTTGAGAGTATGTAATCCAAACTTTGCCATTCTTTGGTGTTAATTGATTTAGAAGGTAATAAGACCATTTAGATCTGTAAAAAAGTTGTTTTTCATATAGAACCTATACAAGTACATGTACAATGTAGTTGTTAAATCAGTCTATATGGGATGTGTCAACAGTCTTTATTTGTTTACCACTGATTTTATTTTTTCTGATGTCATTAATTTTATTAAATAATTGTTTGTTGCATTTATTACTGCAGCAAGAGCATACGCTTTTACATGTACAATGTTGGATAATCATCATATGAATACATATTATAATTGTGATAAAATCATATTTGATATTTGTCTGTTATTCAAAATATCAAAGCCAGGAAGGCTTAATCCAAATGTCATTCTTATAAGATGTGAAAATCACATTTTTGTGTTTTCCTAATAATATATAATATTTGAAAAGAACAGTTTATATGAGAAAGTCTTCCTTGTACTTTGTTTCATTTACAACTTACAAAGACATCTGTACTAGTATTCTGACTATATCATTGAAGTGTGTACTGCAATAAGCTGGTGTTGATTCTTTGCTTAAAAGCTCACTTTTCATGTGTGCAGTTGATTTGGGTGTTTCTCAAATAAGGGTGTTTCAATTAAAGAGATTATGAACATAATCAATTGGTCATCAGCTTAAGCACTTAAAAACATTTTATTAGATCTATAAATAATTTCGAACAGATATTTTTACTTCAACTGTGTAAATGAAACATAATTGTAGTATCTTGTCTTTAAGTGGGAAATAATTTTCTTTGGGTTCTCTTTTTGAGTTTGTTTGCATCAACTCTTTAAATATGCAGTATTAATACCCTAAGAAGCCGAAGGCGAATGAATAAGAATGGAACCTCATCCAATCATGCTAATGTGATGGATGAGGAACATTCTTAGAATGAGCCGGAGGCTCGAAGGGTATTTATCAACCCACCTCTGATTTCCCACCCATTATTATATTAGGTTGATTGCAAACCTGATTACTTTAAAAGATGGCAGTACTGACACATGCCCGTTCTTATATAACTATCGTTACAGGTCATTGATTTTGACCTCTTTAAAGGTGAGTATAATAGCCTGTACCTTGCCGGACAGCACGGAAATATGCAGTATTAATACCCTTCGAGCCTCCGGCTCATTCTAAGAATGTTCCTCATCCATCACATTAGCATGATTGGATGAGGTTCCATTTATTAGTTGACAATTCTTATTTGGACATTTGTGTTGTTTATTATCAGTAAATATATACACAATGTAAATCTTAAATAGAAATCAAACTTTTAATTTCATTAATTTTAAATCGTGTGGAGATGAATATTGTAAAACAAATGAATAATATTTACTCAGAGATAACCTCCACACACACACAAGCATGCCCACGCATATAAATAGTATGGAATAAAAATATGGTACACTGTTCCTGACTTGGTTCAACTAATTTTTCACTTATGTAAAACAATCATGGTTTTTAAATGTCAATCACACAATTACCGATATATGTTGTGAATCATAGTTTCTGTTGTTTTCTTGAGTGTATCCAGGGCTGTTAGGAGTCTTTCGGCAATTTTCTTGGAGACTGGCTGTATATAGTTGTCATAAGTCTGTAAAATGTATGTGTATTTTGATAAAACGGAACACAAATAATTGATGGAAATCAAAATGAGAAAATACAGATATCAAAAGTATTCACGTAACCAAATATCAAAGAAATCTCGGAATATTAGAAGAAATGCTCAGTACATTTATAAAATCCAAATATAATAATATACAAATATTCGTTGACCGTGTGGTCGATTGATTCATCTCGGTTAGTTTTAATAAAAAGTTCAAGAGAGTTTTAGAATCTGGGAAAAATTGATGCATCCCTATTTGTTTTTAATATTTTCTTTATACCTAACGTGAATGATTAACGTCTTTGATCGGAACTTTTCAAATATATGGCGTGTAACATAATAAACGTGTAAGTCAGTAAGGTTATTCAATGCCCTACAGGAACATACAAATTTACCATACATTAAAATTTTAACAGTCAATTTAGTAAAGCAGACACAACCGGAATTTCATGGAGTTTACTTTTCCTCTCTCAGTACGAACTTGTAATATTTTCATGCGTTTAAATATTATAAACATAATACCAAAGGGATAATGCTTAAGCCGATCGTTTTTGCAATTTGACTTCATCTGTTTGGCTCCAATTTTTATAAAAAAAAGATTAATATTAGTAAAGAATTTCAACATCGGTGTACCTTTTCCAGTTCCTCTCGCACTTTGTTTTCCAGACTTTTAATGTTTTTCAGTTTTTGGAAAATGTTAGCAGTTTTCGGCGAATATAACTTCATTGATTCGACCAATGTTCGGATAGTTTTATTTTCGATGGTCATTTCATCAAATGGCAGTGTTTGTCGGTACCCATGGAACATTTGGTGAAAATTTTCAAATTTATGTTGAGTATTCCAGTATTTCTGAAAATAGAAAAATAATACTTTAAGTATTGTGATACTTGACTTTTGTTACGGAAGATGGTTCAGAATCTCTCATAAAACAAGTACTAAAATTTATTATCTGTATCAGCAGTTTATATAGATGGGTAATATGCTTTTCTATAGATGTTATTATATCTTTATGTTTCATATCTTTAGACTGCGATATAAAAGGCACAAGTATGCTATAGATAAATCTAAGATATAACCTGGCTATAAACATCTGATTTAGATATACGCTACGCGCAACAAGTTTACATGTAAAACGTTCCGTTACAAGGTTGATACAAGATTAAATAATATTTACATATAACATGTTCTACAACTCCTAAACTAATGAAATGATTTGAAATTTAAATGTTTGAATGTTGTTTTACTCCAAAATCAACATTTAATTTGGTCATGTTGTGGCACTGCAAATTGGCACACTAACAAATTCAGCATATCATTTGAGAACTTGTCATTCGAATTTGAATGAAATTTTTTTTTAAACATATATAAAATTACCTTTGGGGTTATAAATCTAATATGTATATTATCTAACATTTATTGTCTATAAATACATTTGGCAAAATGACACCATGATTTGAATGGAACTTTCCAATATTTAGAAATTCACTAATTAACATTTTAAGAAGATTAGCAAGTGTCAATGAAGCACGTGCGATTTACCGTAAACAACCTTGTATGGAAGGAGGTGTCCGACTTATGTACTTCAACAGAGAAATATCATACGTAACCGAATGTGCGTGGACAATGAAGCTTCGATCCGCATTTATTTATCTTTTTTTTATATTATTTTATTTTATTTTTAACATTGCTGCAGATTCAACAAGTATTTGAATATTTATGGTTCATGACTATATTCTAATATTTGACCTGGAGATCACATGCATACTGTGATAAGAATTTTTTTTATTCATTTATTGTTTTAAAATGCTTTAGAGTTGATTTGAAAAAATTTGAAAAATATATTTATATATATATATCTGGTCGATAACATAAAGATAAGCTACCTCTTGTGTTTTCTGTATATCTCTTACAACATCTGTATGCTTTGATATCACTTTCTTCAGAATATTTCCTTCTTTTGACATCTCCTGTCTACTTCCCTTGTTGAAACTGTATTAAAAGAGTATTAAAGGGACATTAGATGTGATTGCCCCCAAAACTTATTTCGATTTTTTCTGCCTTTACTACTGGTACTTGATATATAATAACAAATAAATACCATTCACAGACATAAAAAATCTTATATTCCTATATATTTTGTGAAAATAAGGTCAGGTCCAGTGTGGTATTCATATACAAATAGTAACGTTCAGTTAATCAATTGCAAGTGAAAAAGTGCCAACTTTGGGTTTCTCGAGCAATTTTCACAATATAGATAGGGATATAAGAATGTCTGTGTTTATCCCTTTTTGTTATTGTTTATTGTTTATCAGTCTAAGTAGTAAATAAGGAAGAAAACACAGCTAATGCTCCTTTAAACAAATAAGTTGGATAAAATATCATTTTCAATCTATAATTCGGACTATAGACATATACCTTATCAATAATTGATATGCATTTTTAAAATGTCTAGTTTAAGATGTAATACAGTCTTTCTAATCATATCAGATAAATGTTTATCTCAAATACAGAGCATGAAACTTTTAAGAGAGTACAGTCCCTTTGTTCAGCCAAGCGACTAACTAGTTTCATTTTCAGCTTGTCTCTGCACAGATATGACTCATTCTTAATTTAATGCCGTGGTACTATTTTTAGGCAAATTTAAGCCGATAGCATTAATATTGTTCTCTGATTACAAATTATCTTTCCCATTTACTGTGTAATTGTTTTATTTCACGGGGAGAAAATTTCACGTTTTTTGGGGGGGTATTCACGGGTATTAAATTTCGCGCAAGACCATTTCCAAAACAGAAGTGTAAAAGAGGTTTAAATAAAGCTGTCATGTTCTAATTTTTTTTCATGTAAGTTTTGTATTTACACCCACCATTCAAAATTTACAACATGACAAATCTCACAAACATTTTGTGATTCTTGGAAACGATGTCTGGTTACACTTATGTCAGTTTTGAGTGGTAATAACTTTAATAATTTTCATTGATAAAGTATTGTCTTTCCCGATACTCCATAAATATAAGGTATCATGGCATATTCATGGGTATTAATTCGCGAAATTTTCTTTTGACCGCGAATATAGCGAAATTAAATCCCCCGTGAATAAAAGCAACTATCCAGTACGTCTATGCAATGTATTTTAAATATGTGAAAGGACGCAAGGTTGTCGATTAAGATAAGACAAATATCGTCTTTTTCGGGGCGAAACAATGAAAGGTCAGCTATTAAGATAAATAAGATATTGTCCTTTTCGGGGCAAAACAATGAAAGGTCAGCGATGAAGATAAATAAAATCTCGTCCTTGCGGGATGAAACAAAATCGCCAAGTAAGAAAGATAAAATAACCATCATCCTTTCGGGGTGAATCAACAATAGGTCGATAATTAAGAAAAATAAAAATCTCGTCATTTCAGGGCTAACAACGAAAAGTTTTCGACTAAGAAAAATTAAATTTTGTCCTTACGGGGCGAAACAACGAAAGGTCGACATTTCCCCGTGATTTTTAGGTCGCTAATTAGCGAGTAAAATTGTCGTTCTTTAGCGTGACAATTCTTCTTTTTGTCCTATCGGGACCAAAGAACGAAAGATCGAAGTTTAATTACCTGCTAAATGCTGTCCTTCAGGAGCGAAAGAAGTGCTAAATCTCGTCCTTTCAGAGCTAAAGGTTTAAATAATGAAGCTGCACATTCACCGTATTATTAGGAACATTTTTCAACGTTTGATAATAAGTTTTATTTCTTATTGAATTTAATAAATGAAATGTCCAATAAATGCAAGAAATGAATTTTCATCCAACATGATATCTGACAAAATGGTTGTGTACCTCGGCGAATGATTGAATATATTAAGCACACTTCTCGTTTCATAAAATGTCGTACGAATCTCTCTCTCTCTCTCTCTCTCTCTCTCTCTCTCTCTCTCTCTCTCTCTCTCTCTCTCTCTCTCTCTCTCTCTCTCTCTCTGTTTTACATACGTTTTAATCTTCCTTGATAGTTTCTTCTCTAACTGGTCCTGCATGTCCTCAAGTGTATCAAAAGGATGTTCTTCTGTTTGACACTCGTAAACTATATTGAGTAGGACATCGCACAAGAGTTGTCGGAGATTGTTCAATCCACAGGATTTGGACATGTCACCTTAAAAATACAATGTTGTTGAATTTTATTTATTTTGGTACATAAAGCAGGGTAGTTTCTGATTTAAGAAACATAGACATTTTATTCAAAGGACAGATCTTCAGTCAGAAAATAAATTAAAATAAAGGCCAGAATCACTTCACTTAACTGACTTTCTGTCGAGAGACAGGTCATAACCGGGACTAAAGCCGCCTAGGCTAGATTATACCCTGGTATATGTGTATATTATGACCTAGGCTGGATTATACCCGGATTTATAACGGGGTTACGGCTAGGCCAATTCATAAACCAAGGCCATATTATACCCCATATCAGCAAAACAAAATAATTTATTTTTCAACATTCTCTGATAATTCATTGAGTCATTTTTCATTTTAGAGAACTGTACATTTCATACGATAGACCTGTGGGTTTTTTTTGTTTTTTGTTTTTTTGTTTTGTTTTTTTGTTTTTTGCTTGGTTGTTTTTTGTTGGTGTTGTTGTTGTTGCTTTGTTTTTTATTTGTTGTGTCTTTTGGGGGTGATGCAGTAAGTTACCTAGACAGCTCTCTATTAATGTAAACTGATGTCGTATACCGATGTGTATCTATAAATATTACTAAGTAAATATTGTCACTACAATCAGAATCTATTTACTCAATACAGATATATCCTAGTTTGGCCTAGGACACTTTATCCCCGGGGTATACTCTGGCCTTGACCAAATTATACCTGGGTTTTATATGAACATGATTATTTGGACTTGAACACTGGGATTCATTCGCAGTGACTTAAAAATGGACCCGTGTAAAATTAGTCCTAGGGTTATGGGAAAATCTTACTAAAATGTTTCTTGTTTACCTTCATAAAGTTTAGTCAGAATTAATTTCGCTAAGTTCCTGTTTGTTGTACTGTGGTCTGCAGATATCAACTCGGAAGCTGCCTCGCACAGCAGAACAATTTTGTCCAAACTGAAATAAATAAGTTTTATGTTAATATTTTGTACATCACACGTTTATAATCTATCTGTCTGTCTCTCTCTTTCTCCCTCAGTGTTGTTGTTGTTATTATAACTTTTATATATTTTATGAGGAGCATTGTGAAACAGGTTTTTGTTTATCTTCAAACCCGAAACAAAGCAGTAATCAGGAGAGGATATCATGTTTAAATATGAAGAAGTGAAATACACAAATAACGAATAAAATAGAATAATCTATTTCAGCAAAATTATACAAACCATAGTTTTGTTATTTGTTTTATCTTTTCTGGATAAACAACATATATATTTTCCATCTTGCTGAAGATGAAATACCGAAACTTGATATAATCAAGAGAGCTTGCTAGCAGCACGTCTGTTGGCAAGGAAGGCATCAACAGTATGACCAGCGTTCTGTGACGTCACTTCCACGTAAAGTCACGCGATATTTCCGTGTCAAACGTTTTACTAATAACGTCTTCATCAGTGGTGTGGTTGAGGTTTACGGCATCTGTACATACGCACAAAAAGCCTAAATGAGGAGTCTATCACGGGAACACTAAGTAAATGACATGGAATCAAATGACAAAAAAAAAAAACGCGAGAAACATATACTTGTATTTTTGACCTACAATGAAATCCGTTCTCTATTTTTCAGAAATTTACAGTTTATAATTCCGGTAAATGATATCAAATAGATTAACGTGATATAACGTAATTATTTATTTACTTATTTATTTATCTATTTATTTATTTATTTATTTATTTATTTATTATTTATTTATTTATGTTTTGAAAATTGAATTGAAAGTAAAAATATAAAATAACATATATTCCCGATTAGCAGATAGACACTAAATATATTATGATATTATTCGTGAGGTCATACTCAATTAAAGTAAATTTTTTGAATTTTATTTGTTCCGGTTCTCTGCTCCGCCTTTAACAAAACTGCTCAGTTGCACATTATGAGATCGAATTTTCAACGTTTAATCAAAATAATTTGAGCTATGTTTTATAATAAAGGAATACAATTTAATAATATTTCTCCTATAAATTGAAAATGAGTTCACGACTATATGTTTTCGGGTACTCATTTACAATTTATCAACTTGAACAACCTGACGAAGGAATAGAACAACCTTAAACTTTTATCATTCATCCTTCTACGCATAAAGTGAAGTGGCCAGTGCGGACAGGAGATGAAAAAACACCTTTAATAATCTAGCTCGACCGGGAATCGAGCCAGGAGCCTTCATATTAAGGATCTAGAGCTCGGCCAACTGCGCATTGCAGCCTTCAGTCATGTTTCTTCTTTACATATAGCATATTTTATCATATACGCATCTCCCCTGTAACTGGAAAGTGAATAAAAATCGCCCATAATTATATAACCAAAAGGTCTCTGCAACTCGCCAACTTTTATGAATCGGACAATAGTTTTTTAAAACTGAGATATGAAAAGTTGTGTTAAAGGTTTCACTTATTATCAGTACTGTATTTCTATTCACCGCAATTTCTTGATAAAACATGAAGCTCAATCTATGTTTAAAAGTTTGATTCAAATATGTAAAATCAAAACAAAAGTCTAACATAAATTATCAAAATTTGTTACTAAACTGTGCCCGATGTTAAAAGATATAGCACGCGCTCATTTCTATTTCTGCTAGGGTTTGGTGTAAAAACTGAATTTGAAAATTCTTTTATTCTTTTTGTGATAAATATTATCAGTAGATGGATAAAAATCCAATATAAACACAAAATAGATCTGTTAATATAAGTAAATTTAATTATGAATGCTCTGACGTCAAGCCTTTGCATCTTATATTAATTACTAATTCTAGTTAATTTTGTGAAGCTACTGTATGTACGTAAAACGTTAAAACGGATCATTCCATCCTGATTTAAACTTATATTCTGATTAACATTATTATTAACGGAATCGCACATAGAAGCGTTAGGTTGGACTGAATCCAGGTTTAATCCCCAGTGGATATCTAATATTTTGATTCTGAAAAAAAATAGAATTAAATTTTTGTAATGGTGAGTGCTTATGTAAACTTACATACTAACGGCGTTTTAAAAATAGAAAATTAAATAGCTTAACAGTTTTCTTGTTACTGTCTACTTGGTTAAAGCTGTTTAAATGGGGAAACATTGGCGGATTCAAGGGGTTGCGGGTTGCACCCCCTTTAAAAAAACTCAAAAAGGTTCAGATCCTTTACCCCTGAAGGCACCCATCTCCGGCTCTCGCATTTCGTAATGATTAAATTCTCAACTCCCCTTTCAAAAACTCCTGGATCCGACCCTGGAAAGTATAAATGAAATAACTGATATAAACAAATTATATATACTATTATTATTATAGATAATGGTGATCAAAGTGGCGTATATTATCTGTCGCTGAACCGAACTGATTGCTTTAGATCGTATACGCGACATATCAGATAATAGGAACGATTGGATATAGGATTTTAATTAAGGGATGATCCCCTATTTAGGAATTCTCATGGATGTATGTGTTCAAACCTCAAAATTCTTTCTTTTTTTCACTGAATATACCCAAAACATACTATTTTAAAGCAAAAAACAGGTGCTATCCACATTTTGTAATTTTTTGCATTGATGTGTTATACCCTTATAAACTGTACAAGAGGGAAATAAATTAATTCATATATGACATCATCAATTTTGACATTTTAACTAAATGTTGGGCATTGTCAGATTGGAAACTGAATATTTGGGTCAAAACAATGACTTTTCTCCAAAATAGGCACAATTTATAGCATACAAAGCTCTAATTACCAAAATTGTAGCCTATCTGGGGTATCCTATATTGCAATTTGGCAGATGAAAATATAGCTCCACTGCATAAATAAATAGATATAACAAAATAAATATGTGTGCAAAACTAGTTTAACAGGTTTCTTTTATTAATACAACATAAAGTATATTGTATAATCAAAAGAAATAAATATCTTTCCTTATAAGATTACAGTGGATACGGCTTAGTAGTACCCCACCTTGTTTTTTCCCCCAAATTTGTTCCACACACAATATAAAGAACAATGGTGAAATAAAAGTGCGTGCAAAACTAGTTTAACAAGTTTCTTTTATTCATATATGTTGTTTAAACAAAAAAAATCCTATCTATATTAGATTTCAGTACATACGACTTGGTGGTACCACACTCCCTATTTTTTCCCAAAATGTGTGCCAATACACAGTATAAAGAACAATTGTGAAATAAGAATGTGTGTAAAACTAGTCTGACAGGTTTCTTTTATTAATACAATTTGTTATATGTTGTTTAAATAAAAGAAATTAATATCTACCCATGTTAATTTTCAGTATACACGGCTAGGTAATACCCCCTTTTTTAGAGAAAAAGTATTGGCACATAGCCATTACATGATATAAAGAGCAAAATATGAAAATATCGTTGTTTTGACCAATCAGTGGCCTTTATTTTGTTACCATAGCAAATGACACTTTCATGACATCTGCCATTGAATTCGTAATACAAAAATACCCCAAAATGCCATTTTTCATGAAATTCTGACAATATCAAAATCAAAATCACAGACTTTTATTTTGTTACCATGGCAAACAACCTTTCTGTAACATCTGTCATTGACTTCATCTTACCATTATACCTCGAACTGCTAATTTGTATTAAAAAATATCATTGAAGTACCACTCTAAACTTATTTTCAGCAAAATCTGACAATTTCAAAATTGTTGTACTTTAAGAGTTATTTCCCCTAATGTATCTATGCCGTTACTGTAATCAAACAGTGCAATTGCAAATTGCAAAAAAAAAAAAACAAATAGTTTATAAAGAGCAAAATATATAGTGCATTATAATTTTATATATTTTTTTTCCAGGATCTCTTGAAAATTCGAAAAGTTGACAGAAATTGATCAGGCGTCAAGGACCGACAACTCTGTGTAAGAAATTGGAAGTTTACTTGTATGTTTAGTTTGCTTTTGTTATCCACACAGTTTTCACGTCATTAAGGCACCTACGTAGCCGAGTGACTTTCAACTATGAAGTCTCTCACTTCTGGTTAGCACAGGTTCGAGTCACGCTGGAACCTAAGCTGAATTTTGTGATTAATTGTGGAAGGCTGGTGGTGTCTTCAGCTTACAACTGTTTTATTTTATTAAATGTCTTAAGTTGCCACTGTACACGGAATTGTGAATCATGTCATCCGCCATTGCCGTCCTTTTTTTTTTGCAACTGACCGTCTAACAAGAATGATTACAGCGCCCTCTTCCGGTCAAATTCCCTGCAATCAAAATTCAAAACCCATGTCCTATATCTATATTTATATATCTGCATTTCTGTATCTATCTAGAAAGCAATTTATCACTTATCCAAGCATTTACTTAAATATGCATTTTAAGCTGGTGACCATCAATAGATGCCAGAAAGTATAAGTTCCACCATGTTCACATCTACAACAGTCTAAATCAAATCATTCTAGGGTGGTGGGCTAGTTTTCGACACTAATTTATAAGAGATAGAGAACTACTAAGATAATATAGCACATACGGGTTCTGTTAAAAATCAAAACAATACTGTCTATTTTCAAAAAATAGGGATTTACATGTAAAGCAATTACTCTGCTCCGATTCCATGTATCTTCATATCTGAATCTATTTTACTTAAGAACATATTACGAACACACCTAGGAGGCTATATGCAGGCTGGGAATTGCTGACTGATAGTTCCGTAAATCCAACTGCACGCTGAGAATTGCGGTCTAGCTTCACACTGGTTTGTCGTAGTTCTACTATTTTTGTCCCGAAAATCAGCCTGTCACCCCTGTTATGATCTATGTTAGACTGGTGTTAAACATGTGTCATCTGTTTATCGTGGTAAAGTAATAGACGGAGAGTTGCTTTACCCATGTCCCTTACTCTTAGAGCATCGACAGTATTGTTTTTGGTTTTAGACAAAACCCGGATGTGCCACCTTGACTTAGAAGATTTTTAAAAGATGAATTGCTACGAAACTCTTGTTCACAACACATGGTCTACACAATTATAATTGGAGCCAGATATGGATTCAGGGACTGCAGCTTATATGGTTACTGGGTTGTCCTCGAAAACTGAATATTTTGAGTGTTCAAATATTGGCAAGTCCAGCCCACAACAAGTAGTACCAATATGTTCACCAAATGCTCTACATTGGAAGATAAAAACCACAGATAATTTCAACGAAACCAAGGAATGGAAGAAGTGACACGGTAATGATTTAGATCTTAATTTCTGTCATGCAGCTTATATTATCATCATAAAAAATGATTGACAACACTGAAAATGACATTAAAAACAACATTTCTCCAATATGATTTTAATTTAAAAGTACATAGAACAGTATTTGAAATCACAGTTGATTTTAGTGGCTATTTGTATGTAGATATCCCAACCCATGTGATCATTGCATCTCACGATTGTACATGCATTGTTTCAATATGCAATTGACATCGTCCATGTCGTTCGAATATAAAGGCACATATTTATTTACAAATTGTTTATAAATATTTAAACACAAAACATACAGTTTATAAGATAAAAAATAAGTGACAATGAATAATGAAACCCCTTGGGAGGGCAACGGTGAAGTCATTGGTAAGTTTTAAATGTTTGCTATGGATTGCATTGTGTAAACATCGGGGCTGTCTGTTATCCATGTGTATGTATTTTCCCTTGAGTATTGGTACTTATGCGTATATCAAACATCAATTAACAAACCTCCATGGACACAGAATTCACATTCAACATATCACGAACATGGAATATTTTCTGACATAACGTTGTAGGTATCATGACACAGATAAACACGAATTCTAGACCTTTATAAAATATTTATACATGTAGATAGACACTCCATTTGGATGTCTATTGTTCAATTGTGTCTAAATATTGTCGTTTATCGAGTAAAGCTAGTCGATACCTTATTTTGGGCGTATAAAACATACAATATCATGAATCTAATAATTATTTAAAGTGTTTGTTTGTAGAGATCTATTTTGATTACATTTTTTTTTTTTATTTTTGATTACTTTTAATCACAGCAAAAATAATTCTGTCATACAGTTATCATAGTTTTTACTTTTTGATTTATAAGTGTCAATTTTGTTGGTATAACCCACGGTATATCAAAATGTAAAACCAAATACAGCGTTGACCTTTACCCCCATCAGTATACATATAAATATTTACCAGAATCATAAATTACCAATTGTATGTAGATATCGTTTTTGCTTCACACCCTTTTTAAAGTGTTTAAAAGTATGCTGTTTGTCTTTTTACAAAAATATTCAATTCTTTATCTACACTCACTTCCTATTTTTGTGACAAAAGAAGACTACGTCTGTAATGTTTTACCACGGCGTCGAGAATAGGAAGACTTATATCATGTAGATCTACATATATCGTATAGCAGTAATGTTTTCATTTGAATTTACAGAAAACTATTTTATGAATTTACACAGTTTTATTTATTCAGTTATGTTCTTACTTGTGGATAAATGTTAAAGTTTCAGATTAAATTAAGTTAAATTGTCATTATGTAGTGCGCACTGTTTATTTATATTGTGTGTACAGTTTAGTGAAATTTTATGCACAATATAACTAAACTGTGCCCACAATATAACTAAATTGTGCGTACAATATAGTTAAAATGTGCGCACAATATAATTAAACTGTGCGCACAACATAATCAAATTGTGCGAACAATATAGCTAAACTGTGCGTACAATATAATATTTGTTCAACTGTGCGCACAATATAATAAAACTGTGCATATGATAATTTTTTTATTATATAAAAATAACAAAACATGGAAAACAATCTTAGAACAAAAGTCTAACATAAATGTATCAAAATTTGTTACTAAACTGTGCTCGATGTTAAAAGATATAGCACACGCTCATTTCTATTTCTGCTAGGGTTTGGTGTAAAAACTGAATTTGAAAATTCTTTTATTCTTTTTGTGATAAATATTATCAGTAGATGGATAAAAATCCAATACAAACACAAAATAGATCTGTTAATATAAGTAAATTTAATTATGAATGCTCTGACGTCAAGCCTTTGCATCTTATATTAATTACTAATTCTAGTTAATTTTGTGAAGCTACTGTATGTACGTAAAACGTTAAAACGGATCATTCCATCCTGATTTAAACTTATATTCTGATTAACATTATTATTAACGGAATCGCACATAGAAGCGTTAGGTTGGACTGAATCCAGGTTTAATCCCCAGTGGATATCTAATATTTTGATTCTGAAAAAAAATTAAATTAAATTTTTGTAATGGTGAGTGCTTATGTAAACTTACATACTAACGGCGTTTTTAAAAATAGAAAATTAAATAGCTTAACAGTTTTCTTGTTACTGTCTACTTGGTTAAAGCTGTTTAAATGGGGAAACATTGGCGGATTCAAGGGGTTGCGGGTTGCACCCCCTTTAAAAAAACTCAAAAAGGTTCAGATCCTTTACCCCTGAAGGCACCCATCTCCGGCTCTCGCATTTCGTAATGATAAAATTCTCAACTCCCCTTTCAAAAACTCCAGGATCCGACCCTGGAAAGTATAAATGAAATAACTGATATAAACAAATTATATATACTATTATTATTATAGATAATGGTGATCAAAGTGGCGTCTATTATCTGTCGCTGAACCGAACTGATTGCTTTAGATCGTATACGCGACATATCAGATAATAGGAACGATTGGATATAGGATTTTAATTAAGGATGATCCCCTATTTAGGAATTCTCATGGATGTATGTGTTCAAACCTCAAAATTCTTTCTTTTTTCACTGAATATACCCAAAACATACTATTTTAAAGCAAAAAACAGGTGCTATCCACATTTTGTAATTTTTTGCATTGATGTGTTATACCCTTATAAACTGTACAAGAGGGAAATAAATTAATTCATATATGACACCATCAATTTTGACATTTTAACTAAATGTTGGGCATTGTCAGATTGGAAACTGAATATCTGCCTATCTGGGGTATCCTATATTGTATTTTGGCAGATGAAAATATAGCTCCACTGCATAAATGAATAGATATAACAAAATAAATATGTGTGCAAAACTAGTTTAACAGGTTTCTTTTATTAATACAACATAAAGTATATTGTATAATCAAAAGAAATAAATATCTTTCCTTATAAGATTACAGTAGATACGGCTTAGTAGTACCTCACCTTGTTTTTCCCCCAAATTTGTTCCACACACAATATAAAGAACAATGGTGAAATAAAAGTGCGTGCAAAACTAGTTTAACAAGTTTCTTTTATTCATATACGTTGTTTAAACAAAACAAAAATCCCATCTATATTAGATTTCAGTACATACGACTTGGTGGTACCACACTCCCTATTTTTTCCCAAAATGTGTGCCAATACACAGTATAAAGAACAATTGTGAAATAAGAATGTGTGTAAAACTAGTCTGACAGGTTTCTTTTATTAATACAATTTGTTATATGTTGTTTAAATAAAAGAAATTAATATCTACCCATGTTAATTTTCAGTATACACGGCTAGGTAATACCCCCTTTTTTAGAGAAAAAGTATTGGCACATAGCCATTACATGATATAAAGAGCAAAATATGAAAATATCTTTGTTTTGACCAATCAGTGGCCTTTATTTTGTTACCATAGCAAATGACACTTTCATGACATCTGCCATTGAATTCGTAATACAAAAATACCCCAAAATACATTTACCATTTTTCATGAAATTCTGACAATATCAAAATCAAAATCACAGACTTTTATTTTGTTACCATGGCAAACAACCTTTCTGTAACATCTGTCATTGACTTCATCTTACCATTATACCTCGAACTGCTAATTTGTATTAAAAAATATCATTGAAGTACCACTCTAAACTTATTTTCAGCAAAATCTGACAATTTCAAAATTGTTGTACTTTAAGAGTTATTTCCCCTAATGTATCTATGCCTTTACTGTAATCAAACAGTGCAATTGCAAATTGCAAAAAAAAAAAAACAAATAGTTTATAAAGAGCAAAATATATAGTGCATTATAATTTTATATATTTTTCCAGGATCTTGAAAATTCGAAAAGTTGACAGAAATTGATCAGGCGTCAAGGACCGACAACTCTGTGTAAGAAATTGGAAGTTTACTTGTATGTTTAGTTTGCTTTTGTTATCCACACAGTTTTCACGTCATTAAGGCACCTACGTAGCCGAGTGACTTTCAACTATGAAGTCTCTCACTTCTGGTTAGCACAGGTTCGAGTCACGCTGGAACCTAAGCTGAATTTTGTGTTTAATTGTGGAAGGCTGGTGGTGTCTTCAGCTTACAACTGTTTTATTTTATTAAATGTCTTAAGTTGCCACTGTACACGGAATTGTGAATTATGTCATCCGCCATTGCCGTCCTTTTTTGTTTTTGCAACTGACCGTCTAACAAGAATGATTACAGCGCCCTCTTCCGGTCAAATTCCCTGCAATCAAAATTCAAAACCCATGTCCTATATCTATATTTATATATCTGCATTTCTGTATCTATCTAGAAAGCAATTTATCACTTATCCAAGCATTTACTTAAATATGCATTTTAAGCTGGTGACCATCAATAGATGCCAGAAAGTAATAAGTTCCACCATGTTCACATCTACAACAGTCTAAATCAAATCATTCTAGGGTGGTGGGCTAGTTTTCGACACTAATTTATAAGAGATAGAGAACTACTAAGATAATATAGCACATACGGGTTCTGTTAAAAATCAAAACAATACTGTCTATTTTCAAAAAATAGGGATTTACATGTAAAGCAATTACTCTGCTCCGATTCCATGTATCTTCATATCTGAATCTATTTTACTTAAGAACATATTACGAACACACCTAGGAGGCTATATGCAGGCTGGGAATTGCTGACTGACAGTTCCGTAAATCCAATTGCACGCTGAGAATTGCGGTCTAGCTTCACACTGGTTTGTCGTAGTTCTACTATTTTTGTCCCGAAAATCAGCCTGTCACCCCTGTTATGATCTATGTTAGACTGGTGTTAAACATGTGTCATCTGTTTATCGTGGTAAAGTAATAGACGGAGAGTTGCTTTACCCATGTCCCTTACTCTTAGAGCATCGACAGTATTGTTTTTGGTTTTAGACAAAACCCGGATGTGCCACCTTGACTTAGAAGATTTTTAAAAGATGAATTGCTACGAAACTCTTGTTCACAACACATGGTCTACACAATTATAATTGGAGCCAGATATGGATTCAGGGACTGCAGCTTATATGGTTACTGGTTGTCCTCGAAAACTGAATATTTTGAGTGTTCAAATATTGGCAAGTCCAGCCCACAACAAGTAGTACCAATATGTTCACCAAATGCTCTACATTGGAAGATAAAAACCACAGATAATTTCAACGAAACCAAGGAATGGAAGAAGTGACACGGTAATGATTTAGATCTTAATTTCTGTCATGCAGCTTATATTATCATCATAAAAAATGATTGACAACACTGAAAATGACATTAAAACAACATTTCTCCAATATGATTTTAATTTAAAAGTACATAGAACAGTATTTGAAATCACAGTTGATTTTAGTGGCTATTTGTATGTAGATATCCCAACCCATGTGATCATTGCATCTCACGATTGTACATGCATTGTTTCAATATGCAATTGACATCGTCCATGTCGTTCGAATATAAAGGCACATATTTATTTACAAATTGTTTATAAATATTTAAACACAAAACATACAGTTTATAAGATAAAAAATAAGTGACAATGAATATTGAAACCCCTTGGGAGGACAACGGTGAAGTCATTGGTAAGTTTTAAATGTTTGCTATGGATTGCATTGTGTAAACATCGGGGCTGTCTGTTATCCATGTGTATGTATTTTCCCTTGAGTATTGGTACTTATGCGTATATCAAACATCAATTAACAAACCTCCATGGACACAGAATTCACATTCAACATATCACAAACATGGAATATTTTCTGACATAACGTTGTAAGTATCATGACACAGATAAACACGAATTCTAGACCTTTATAAAATATTTATACATGTAGATAGACACTCCAAGTGGATGTCTATTGTTCAATTGTGTCTAAATATTGTCGTTTATCGAGTAAAGCTAGTCGATACCTTATTTTGGGCGTATAAAACATACAATATCATGAATCTAATAATTATTTAAAGTGTTTGTTTGTAGAGATCTATTTTGATTACATTTTTTTGATTATTTTTGATTACTTTTAATCACAGGAAAAATAATTCTGTCATACAGTTATCATAGTTTTTACTTTTTGATTTATAAGTGTCAATTTTGTTGGTATAACCCACGGTATATCAAAATGTAAAACCAAATACAGCGTTGACCTTTACCCCCATCAGTATACATATAAATATTTACCAGAATCATAAATTACCAATTGTATGTAGATATCGTTTTTGCTTCACACCCTTTTTAAAGTGTTTAAAAGTATGCTGTTTGTCTTTTTACAAAAATATTCAATTCTTTATCTACACTCACTTCCTATTTTTGTGACAAAAGAAGACTACATCTGTAATGTTTTACCACGGCGTCGAGAATAGGAAGACATATATCATGTAGATCTACATATATCGTATAGCAGTAATGTTTTCATTTGAATTTACAGAAAACTATTTTATGAATTTACACAGTTTTTATTTATTCAGTTTATGTTCTTACTTGTGGATAAATGTTAAAGTTTCAGATTAAATTAAGTTAAATTGTCATTATGTAGTGCGCACTGTTTATTTATATTGTGTGTACAGTTAAGTGAAATTTTATGCACAATATAACTAAACTGTGCCCACAATATAACTAAATTGTGCGTACAATATAGTTAAAATGTGCGCACAATATAATTAAACTGTGCGCACAACATAATCAAATTGTGCGAACAATATAGCTAAACTGTGCGTACAATATAATATTTGTTCAACTGTGCGCACAATATAATAAAACTGTGTGCATATGATAATTTTTTTATTATATAAAAATAACAAAACATGGAAAACAATCTTAGAATCACAAATTTATTTACATAAATTAGCTAATTGTGAGAATAATTTTATTGAAACATGTTACTGTAGTATTTCAAACCCCTTTTGGAAAGATGTTTTCATGGCATTAATACTATTAACATAAATAATTTTGAAATACCATTGTGGTATAACTCTAAAATAACAATAAAAAGAAGATACACTTTTTATGATTCGTGTTTTAAAACAGGCATTTATTATGTGTCAGATCTTTTACATAATAATACTACAGAATTTTTATCTTATGAGCAGTTTCTACAACAAACAGATCTTGAAATTAATTTCTTACAGATCATGGCCTTGTTTCATCCTTAAAAACATTAAGAAATAAAATGAAAAGGAGTTGCAACATAACAAAAACTTGTTATCCAATTATTCCCCTTAACATTAGAATATTCTTAGAAAAATCTAAAGGGACACAACCTATGTACACACTGCTTGTACAAATAACCAGATTCCTATGGATCAGGTAAAATGGCAAAACAACTTGAATGTACCAATTTGATGAGCAAATATGGCATAAGATTTACAGTTATCCTTTTAAGCTAACGGCCAATACTAAATTACAGTGGTTACAATTTCGTATAAATCATAGAATTCTAACAACTAATACATTCTTGGTAAAATTAATATCAGTGATAACTCTCTATTCTTTTTGTAAAAATGAACCAGAATCATTAGAACACCTTTTCTGGTTTTGCTGTAAAACACAATTATTAATAAATGAGTTTGAGCATATTACTGGACGGCAAGGTATAGATTTAAACTTTAAACCTAACTCTTTTATACTAGGTGTGGATGAAAATAACAGAAAATATGATCTTAACTAATATATTCTTCTTAATGTAAATATAATAATATATATATATAATATATATATATATATATATATATACATATATATATATATATATTATATATATATATATATATATATATATATATATATATATATATATATATATATATATATATATATATATGAATGAATGTAATGAGAAACCTCTACATATTAATGGACTGATAATTTATTTTCAAAACTAGAATATAAAATATCATAAATGGAGAAAATGGAAAGTAATCCTAAAATAATGATTTGTTGTACTTGTATTTTAATTTAAATATGTATGTAATAAGATCTCCAGTATAAAGCAAGTATAATTTAAAATAATTAACATTTTTGTCTACCCAACACACTTTACAGTGTTTGTTTATAATAAGACTTTTTCTACATCGTAGCTAACTCTCTCTCTCTCTCTCTCTCTCTCTCTCTCTCTCTCTCTCTCTCAATATTTATATATATTTACATGTAATTATATGTGGGTACCCTTCGTTTGTAAAAGTGGAAATTTCCATTATTGTTGACCCCTGGTAGTATAGAAGTTATTAATGCAGAAGCAATAATTGGCAATCCAATATCCCTAGACTTCACATCCGTTTAGGAGCTATTGTATTGGACAAACAGGAGTAAATAACAATCCAAACCCACATCCATATTGGAAGAAAGGGGTTATTGGGGAAGCACTTCAATATCCCTAGACATCATTTCCATATTGGAGTATAGCAGTTACTATTTGTCAAATAGTAATAAATGGAATCCAATATACCCAGCTTTCTCATCCATTCAAGAATTTAAGAGCTATTATTTGGCCAAAGAATTATAATCGACCACCAATATCTCCATAGTTCACATTCGTATTGGCGTATACCAAAGTATAAATCTTCAGGATATCCAGAACACATATACAAATCTGGTGAATATTGGACAAACAAGGACCTCTGAAAATCCAGAGGTGGGATCAGTTGCCATGGAGGGGTGAAAATCCCCTGTTGTTTGGCCTAATAGTAATACTTGACAAGCCACTCTACAAATGCATCACAACGTTATCAAAAACAACAAATGAAACGTGGATGTGTAACTAAAAGCAATTATGAAAAAAATAAAGTTAAACTCGCTTATTTCATGATTTATAGTTATTTAGTGATTCAAAAATTTAAGAATCTAAAGTAAAATTTTCAAGGATGTCAAGGATACACATATAAATCTGATGATCATTGGACAAACGCCGATCAGGTGTCATGGAGGAGTAAACATCCCCTGTTTACGGGTCACAACCGCCGTGAGTTCACAATCAATTTTAATGAAATAAGTGAGGAACAAATCCTCGTTACAATTGATATACAGACGAGTCAACAACCGCTATCCAACAGTTTTTGTACTGTTGTTTAACGTTCCACTCAAGAATCTTTTACTCATATGGAGACGTCACCAAATGTCAGTGAAGGGCTTCAAATTTTGGCCTATGCTCGGCACCTACGACCATTGAGCAGTAAGGGTTCTTTAACGTGCCGTCACCTACTGTAACACGGGGCCTTGGTTTTTACGGTTTCGTCCGAGGAACAGGGAAAGTCAGCCGCTTCCGCCGATGCTCGAACCCGCGACACCCCGGTTGGGAATCGAGCACTCTACTGCAGAGCTATCGAACAGGTTATTCAACATTTCATTCAGTGAAGCAATCGCAAACACGGGTATTGTACCGACAGTAAAATTTGCGGAACGTTGACATCAAACGCGATTTTTGATATCATGTGTCAATAACTTGTCATTAAATAGTTTAGCTCTGTATATGAAATGTTCATATTTTCAACATGTCGTGGCATATCGGATCATTTGTGAGATATAAACACCATATGCATGTGATTGCGGAATATTACTATCTAAATGTGAAAAATTAAAAATTAGAAAGCCGAAACTGTCTCGTTTTCGTGTAGCATGTTTGTTAATTTCCGTTTTGTGTCTATAGAAAGTAAAATGTCCAAGTAGGAAGCGTGTGTGCTTGATTCTGTTGTGTCTTTAGTTTCTAGTTCGGTGGGGTGTATTGCATTGACAAATGTATAAAAATTATCATTATTAATTGACAAAACTTAGTTGATATATCTAAATGTCAAATTAAAGGCCACCGTTATCATATTCTAATACAGAAGCTTCTGAATGAAGTCTGCTTCGTATGAATAAAGGAACAGGTCAGTCAATAAAGGGACACAATTGGTTCCCATGAGAATGCCGACAGTTTGCTGAATGCCTGAGGTTTAAACATTACAAATATATTGTCTATTAGAAATTCCATCATTTTTTAGATACCAACTTTAGCGTATTTATGTGCCAAACCGTCTCTCATTTAATTTTTCGTGTGGTATGGTTGTATAAAGAGTAGAGAAGTCGTATGTTTTGATATTATGAATTTGAGAAAAATTGTTTCTCTTCAAAATTTCTGAAAGCTCTAAACATTTTTAGGTATCCACATATGATTACCACCGCTTCTGGAATAAGCAACTGTAAAGTATTGGTGAGGTTTCTCCCTAACGGCTGTCAATACCTTGGTAAGGTTTGTGGAACATTTGCTGGATCCTGCGCTATGTATCTCTTCTTCTATGGAGTTTTGTGAAGTTTAGGTAACCAATATAAATATGGTAAATCAAATTCAGTATCGGTTGTAGGTACATCAAAAGACCGTTATACTGATACATATGTACATTTAATAAAAGCTTCCTATAGCCCAATCTAATTAAAACTCGATCTCTCTAATCGCTCCCGTTTTCTGATATGTCGGGTATAGGATCTTACGCAATCCGTTATGTGGTCTCGTGCGAATGATCTCTCAGGTGTAACATTTTGTACCAATGTAAATGTTATTTACGCGATCTTGAAAGTTTATCAAATGGCAAAGAAATGTGAACAATTTTAGCATTAAAAACAACACTGAACAAACAAAATTCAAAAGTAGAGAATTTTCATAACCTTGGATAGGATCGAATCACCAAAGATTTCCGAAAGAATTTTGCGGACTGTCGGTTTCTTTATCTTAAAACCAATTACATCTCTTTGCCATACGATAGACTTTCAAAATGATGTAAGTCGAACATAACACACTTACGAGGAGTCATCCGCACGTGATCCCATAGCGGGTTGCGTTATTTCCTCTATGCAACTTACCATTAAACGGAAGCGGTGAGAGATCGGTTTTAACTAGATTGCCTATAACCATACAAACACTAATAATTGGTACATTCATTTGTCGGAAATTGGCAACCCTTGTATCATATCAAATTAACCACGAATAATTGAAATATACAGTTCTCAACCAGATAAAGCTCTTCCTATGTAAGATGAAAATCATATCAGCACACCATACCAGCATCACAATCCGTATTCATATTTCAACAACTGGCGGGTTTACAAAATTTCGAAATTGTATAATTTTCTACAACTAGAGGGTTCCTCTTTAGGTTTCCCTTTAACATAATTATCTTTAAAGTAGTAACGAGCTATTCGCAATCATCAACCCAATCGACACGGCCGGAAACAGTGCTTCCAATTTTACGAACATCTAAATCGGTAGGGTGTCCCATTGTATCAGCACCAACATATCCGGAGCGTAAATGCTTGTTTAATCTCAAACTCTTTTGATTTTATGCCATGTTGCAAATATATATTCACTCCTAGCCAAGAAGATGGTTAATCTGTAGTTTCTATTCTTTTTTACAAAATATAATACGCGTTATTGACAATGATGGATACAATGTTCAAATAAAATATTAATACTTCAACACTGACCAACGGTTTTGGTGGAAAAAATGTTTAAACCTGTGCTAATCCAACCAAATACAGATAATTAGGTCTTTTGAACATCGGTTATTTAAATAATGAAAAAATTTAGCATTTGTATGCTTACAAGAGTGTTATTGTGGAAAAGGACATAATATAAAACTTGTTGATAAATGTACATTTTGTTTAACATATGATCACTTTCTCTAAACTGTGCTACTACGAATACTTTTCATATAAAAATTTCAGATACCAAAGTATAAATCAATGAATGTCCAGGACATAGATACAAATCCGGTAAAAATGGACAAACACGGACCTCTGGAAACCAAGAGGTGGGATCAGATGCCATGGAGGAGTAAGCATCCCCTGTCGACCGGTCACACCCGCCGTGAGTCCACAGTCAAGTCCAATGAAACAAGTGAGGAGTGTATCCTCGTCACAATTGGTACAGACGTCTCAACAACTGCAAACGAAAAGGCAACTCAACATTTCACTTAGTGAAACAGAGTAGTCGCAAACAAGACTATTATACCGACCGTAAAATTTGCGGAACATTGACATTAAACGCGGTTTTCGATATCCCTGTGTCAATAATTTGTCAGTGAGTAGTTTACCTATGTATATATGATCTCTTCATATGTTGTGCACGCCATGGCACATCGGATCATTTGTGAAATATAAACTCCATATGCGGGTGACTGAGGGATATTGCTACTTAAATGTGGAAAATTTACGATGGGAAAGCCGAAATCGTCGCGTTTATCGAATAGCTTAGTTGCTAATTTCCCGTCTGTGTTTATATTAAGTAAAATGTCTAAGTATGAAGCGTGTTTGCTTGATTCTGTTGTATCTTTAATTTCGAGTTCGCTGGGATATATCGCATTGACATATGTATGAAAATTGTCATTATTAATTGACAAAACGTCGTCGATATATCTAAATGTCAAATTAAAGGACACCGCTAACTTTTTCTTCTTTTGATTCAGCAGTTTTTGAATGAAGTCTGCTTCGTATGAATAAAGGAACAGGTCGGCCAATAAAGAAGCACAATTTGTTCCCATAGGAATGCCGACAGTTTGTAGAAAGACAGCGTTTCCGAACATTACAAATATATTGTCTATTAGAAATTCCAGCATGTTTTTTATATCAACTTCAGTATATTTATGTGTAGAATCAGAGTGGTGTTTGACGAAATAAGTATCCTGATAGCCAATCACTAGATATTTAAATGTTCGGGTACCAATAACTAGATCAATATTTAGATATAGTGGAACGTCGCCCAAATATCACCTCGCTAAGGAGACCTTGCATTTCAGACCATAATTTTCCAGTCTCTTGATAAATAAAATAATTACAGAACCTCACTTAAGAGACCAACTCACTAATAAGATAATTTTGAGTCAGCCAGAAAGATGGACATGGTATATTGAAACGTTACCTGATGAA
Source organism: Atrina japonica (assembly GCA_030159075.1). Classification (NCBI taxonomy): domain Eukaryota; kingdom Metazoa; phylum Mollusca; class Bivalvia; order Pterioida; family Pinnidae; genus Atrina; species Atrina japonica. The sequence goes on from BROG01000185.1 coordinate 46,163, forward strand.
CTGTATGATAAAGAACATGTGTGCAATGGTAGTGTTAATAGTTCACAGACCGCTGATTTTGGTATGTATAAAAAATGTTTCATGTATTGAAGAAAACAACATAACATTTGTTATAAAAAATTAAAAAAGGAAAAGACATCAACATTGCCACACAAAATTCAGGTTTGTATAGGTCCCCTGTGGTACTAGTAGATTAACCCTCTTTGAATAGTTTGCAATTATGTATTATGTTTCAACAATTTATCTGAATACATTCCCACAGCCATTCTGAAATACACTCATCACTTTTAGTTTGTATATTGCATATGATTGTACATATCCTACTATCGATCGTTTCTGGTGTTTTATTTCCTCTTTTCCGTCAGAAACTAAGTAGTTCTTACCACATAAATTAGTGTTATGATGATTTGGAGATAAAGGGAGGATAAAAAGAAAAGGCACATGCGCATGGCTGATATTTTGTTTTTCTCATTACTATACCTTGACATAATTATGATCTTACTACAAGAAATATATTTTTATTCTTGGTATGCTAAGATCATTTATTATTTTACAGAGAGTATGCTACCCACTTAAGTTCTCATCAGATAATTACCGAGCTACTGTGTTTATATGTATTTTCGTATATCTTCTGCTATAGACACGTTATTACTGACAGAAGTCATGTAGAATTACAAGAAATATTGCTCTCTACATGACATACAAGATTGCGATCTGGGATACATTTGTTAATAATATCGGCTAATGTACGCCTTAAGTATCAACGAATGCAACAAATTGAATATAATTTTTGTATTCAAATTTGATTAAAGCTTCAAATGTTTGCAATTTTTGTACCAACGTGTTCGTGTTATTTCCTATTGTCGAGTAATATCTAGATTGCGTATAGTTAAATTAAGAGATGTTTTTGTATTTCTTTGTGTGAGGGCAAAATAAAAACATATTTCAAATGTATATGTTCCTGATGGAACGTGGGTTATTTATTTTAAATGTTACGTCAAGTTTTAAGATTTCGCCACAAAGGTTAAACTTAATTAAATGCTGCATAGTTGTGATTGAGGCTGTGGCTTTTGGTGATACCAACATGCTACTTGAGTATCAAAGGGCAAAGTGTGGTGTAAAAATCTTGAGTAGGTGGTTGGACTTAATTAACGAGCGGCGTGATTTCTTAAAGCATTCGTCACTCGTCCCAGTCAGGCATGGAAATTTGTCTTCGAGTGTTCCGCATTTACAACAGCTTTTTAATATCCACTACACTTGTCAACACGACGAAGGAATATAACTGCACAAATTAGAACATGTTAACCTCTTATAAAGGGGGAACGGGTAATCAGGGATTCAAAATAAACTCCAAATATCTTATTCGATCAGAGATTGAACCAGGGTCTAACGAGTTGAAGCTCTAGAGCTCTACACACTGAGCAATGGTGTTTTAGATGGGGTTGTTCCTTTTCATTTTTTGCATTGCATGAGGACATTTGAAAACCTTCTGATGCAGTTTTGATTGATGATACTGAGATCATCGGAAAATGACTTAAACGGGATGGACGGAACAGCAGCCAGTTACATATTCCCTCCCTGTCGAACACTATCCAATTACAGACGAGTTGACTTAAACAATACAGATTAATTGCTCCGTCCAAGATCAAACTATGAATCATCTATTGATCAAGATACTGTTCTAACCGACGATCCTTCAACAAGCCAGTTTAACAGTTTATTAATAATCTCAACACTTTTGTTTATACGATAGTATACAGGGATAATCGTTTGTTACTGATACATTCAAATTAAATATGCATGACATGCGTGGATAAAATACAGTATATTCCTTTATTATATGGAAAGAAAGAATGACTTGCAAGTTGGAAATACCATTGCGAACACCCCACCTATTTCTGGTTAAGTATTGTATTGACTGTGCAAAAGACGGGGGAAATGTATATCTTATATTAATCATTCTGATTTGGGTAACACTCCTTGTTTAATATCCGTATAAAAGTACATAATTTCTTTGAAATTGACTGTTTCGTGGAGAACGTGATTCTGTTAAAGGAAATGATGTTATAGTTTCGTATGTAATTCATGGCTAGGTATCTCTTTCGATCAGTATTAAAGAAGGACTGGTTGAGAATATAATGAAATTCATCTCCAATTTTCCCGATGACAATTTTAAAAAACTATATCCCTTCTTACTATTAATGTATATTGTTCCATCGGCCACTTTCAATTCGAAGATGATGATTTCATAATCTAAAATTACAAAAGGTTATAATATCTCTTTTTGGCAGGATATTAAAATAATTTTCAAAATTTGGAATTTCTTTGAAGCTTTTTTTTAAGATTTTGGAGAATCTTCCATAAATGGTTCCACGTTTCCTGGTCGGTCAATGTCAATTTTGATTTAAGCCGAAGCCATTCAGGACTGGCACTGCCATATGTTTGACAGACCACGATTGTTTAAAGTATTTCTAATATGTTCAATTCATTTTTATTTTCCCCTGCCTGATTAGATCATGTATAGAACAAAACAACACCACATTTGTTATAAATTGGAGGTTTTACATTTAAGTTCAATTGTTTTCTTACTTCATACATTTATATCTTATAACCGTCACCAGCTTTAGGTGAACAAAATATATAGACTAATGTCAATTTAGAAGAGTTTTTTCAACATGATACATATGGATATAGACATCAACATTCAACATTCTGATGTATGATCAAGTCTCGTTGGAAAAGTCCTGCTCATTATGAAAATGGCGGATACATTGTGATTTTTTCGTTACGAATCATACAACCTGTTACTATAATTTGGTCTGACATCGTAAACTGTCACAAAAACAAGAACACGACAAATAGGAAACACATTTATTGCAAAATTATGAAAATAGTTTAAAAGATTTGTAATGTGTCGAAGTAATGTTCCCTATTACATGTAGAAATGTATATATGTTCAATTTAATATATTCAATACAGTCCAAATGAAAATATCAAAAAGTAGTAATTTTGAAAGCAAATAATGTGGAATGTACTGAATGAGTATTGATTTACCATAATTAATCATCACTAAGACAGCCAGAATAACTGTAACCAGTATTTTATCATAAACCCTATAATATGTGAAAACAATTCCATTTTCTTTTTCGAAATAGGTAACTGATTTGTAATATCAGATTTCTTTAAATATAGCACGGTGACAGTTCTGTTACTTTTGATATTTTACTTTAATAGTATAAATCGGCAAAAAATAATTGAACGGAACTATAGGATTTTATATAATTATATAATTCAACATTTTTGTTTTACGAAATAAAACACTTCATATACATATCACTGATCGGACAGCAATACAAATGGAAACCAATAAGTATGCGTTTATCGTAATGATATACACAGTTTCGTAAACATACATCAGGTGTAATTAAATACATTTTGTATACCTTTTTCCTATATTACTTTCAAATATAAATGAACATATTTCTGTGCTTTGTTTTCGACACTGATCACTACAGAATACATCTTTGTTATACAGAAACTATGCTTAGTTGTGTTTATTTTAGTGAGGTTCGAAGGCAACTTAAACACGTTTAGTGACAATTGACAACACAGAGGCAGATAATTGGCGTTGGACAATACGACATGTGACCTTCCCATAATTCCCCAGTCAAAAAAGGCACTCACATGGAAATGTTTTACCAGACAAAGGTCACAATCATAAAATCAAACACAATCAGCAATGTCAAGGTGGTTAAAATCTTACAATAAACATACAGCGAAAAACAAAAAAGCACAGGAAGGAATGTCGATATCCTCAAAGTACGAGTTGTACTATGTATAGTCATTGAATATACTATAGTGTACTCATTGGATCGAATAGTTTAATCTCAAATGTATTGATTGTAATATTTGTCATAAACTGTTAATCAAGTGTACAAATTACCCCCTATGTTGTCTCAACTAAAACTGATCTTTTGATTGAAATGTACAACATTGTAGTGATTCCATTTATATAAACTTTATGATTTACTTAAAGTTTCTGCTCACAACGTAGACTTATATTTGTTTCGTATAATGCTTCACATGGTCATCAAAGACGTGATTAGTTATGTAACTCAACATCACAAAGTCGAAACAAAATACGATGGTGTTGACATCAGGTCCAATAGTTTAGCAAACTTTCTGTGGCAGCAATTTCTAACCACGTGACCTTGTTCTACCAAACAGGCAAAGTGTCCTGGTTTTCAAAGTTCAACTCATTTTTCGTTGAACAATACTTCGACAGACAAAAGTATATCTTGAATATTCCCATCCAATAACTGATCATTTAATACTTTCTCTTCTGGCTCTTCGGACGAAGAATTATAATCCAGTTCAAATGCATTGCTCTCTTTTTCGAATGTTGGTTGTCTTACCACAGCTATGCTAGCACTTTTCTTCCTAGAATCAGGCTGTAATTGATTGGGTCGATCGACAAGCTCACCCACGCTTGTACTGATGATATTTTTAATCTTGCCACATCTCTGAAAATCCCGTCTTCTTTTCAAGAGTGCTTCATGTGGATCTACAGTTCTAAACCCATCTTCCTTTTCGGATTCATAATAAAATGGAAAAGATGAAGCGGTTTTTCCATCCACTATATCTTCTTCATCACTGAACGAATTTTGTACACCAATAGAGGGCACCAGTAGTCTTGATACGGAATGACTACCTATATCATCTTCGTCACTAAATGTCGTCTGACGACTAATCGTTGGTACTGTTAATCTTGACTTGTCTTGAAAATCATCAGAAGATTTAGTAGATCTGCAGTTTGGTTGTATGTCTGTGCTCGTGTATGAATCTATTGATGTCGAATGCTGTCTCATTGCTAAACGTTTCTCTTTAGCTTTCGTACATGCACTCTTTATTTCGCTGTACATCACACCTTTGTCTATGTCACACCTATCTTGTTCCGCCATTTGTACGAACCATGCTAACAACTTGTCGTAGGAATCCATATCAGGTCCTTCCAAGTCCTCCAGTTTTCCAAATCTTTGCACTGCAACGATACAAAATTCTATATTTGCCTTTTTTTCAAAATTAATTCTTACCATTAAATATTCATAATATTTTTAACACAACGACCATACACAGTCACTACATGATGAATATATCTCATAAGTAAACTAAAGTTTTCACACTAATAAGGGCGTGGTAATATCACAATCTACACACGTTTTGACATGAATGGCGAGTATTTTATCTCATAAAACTTTAAGTGTTTGATATCATTGGTTAATAATTGACCCGTTTTTTCAGCAAAATGAAATTTTATACATGGAAAATATCAATCAATTATTCATATCGTTTTATGGGAAATATTTGCTTTTATGTAGTTGATCATATTCATGCTCATATATGTTTTATAAAAATTACGTAGATTGGAAATCTATTTTGAAACATGTAAACGTAGATTAGAAATCTATTTTGAAACGTGTAATGAATGGTTAAAAGGCGGAATGCTAAATCTATTTAAAATGTAGAGAAGACCCAGACCATGATTCATGAGTAACAACTTCGACACTTTTATTATTAGTTTAAAGAGCCATTATTGCTCAACAATAAATAACGTTAACTCGATTATCTCTTATAGTACAGTCGTTGTTACGCCATAGAGAGACCGTGGTATATAATTACACATAGTGGTGCTGTATTCATTTTTGTAATTTCACACTACTATCGAAAATGTGATGCATAGCTATTATATTTCAGTGTGGTGTAGATGACACAATTCCACAGATATTGAAAGATATTTAAAGTATTCTCGTGTCGCAATTCTTTGTAAGTTACGTAACATTTATATGAAGAACATAAAACAAGATGGCTGAATTTGAGTAAGGCGTATGATATTTAGAAAGTTAAATTCTTCTTCGGTGGTACTTTAAGCGAAAATACCTAAATCTCTTTTTAACTGATAATTTTTTTGAAATGAGATAATTTCTAACCAGGGACAAAGACTTAAACAGCTATAAATGTGAAAGTAAATACTGTGTATTATTACACGCACTTAACTAAAACAATGATAAAAAAATAAAAAATATTGTAAGAAACATAAGATAAACACAATTAATTTCATAATTATCATAATAGATCGAATTTGATCGGAATGAACCGTTTATCACATCCCAGATATATATTCTCCATTATCCAATGTTTTTGTCCGTTTTCAAATGCGGAGAGGAGCTGGCTGAATTACAGATTTAATTTTGGAAAGAACTTAATTATCCCCGTAAAAAGGGACAAATTGGCTTTGCTTTAAAACGTTCCAAGAGTATGCAACTGAAACAAGTATTGATTGCTTAGTATATCAACTTAGTATAAATCTTCATATTCAGTTTAAGTTAGATATGTGTGGATATGTTAATATTTGTTTTAAAGACCAATGCTATTCTTCATTGAAAGTTATTTGTAAGAAATTGTAATTTTCTAAGATAGAAATAATAAAGCAACAAACACATCAAAGAATTAGTATCGATAAATTTATCAGCCTTAGTATATTTAAAACTGCAACAAGTTGAATATGACTTTCAAATACAAGAGAACAACGTTCCATTGTTTTGTTGGTTTTCGTTTTACAAGACAAAATATACAAATGTAAATATTCTAAACGGTGTTGTCACTGTGCAATAAAAAGGTTTTTCAATAGGCTTTAGCTTATCACGAGGACACATACACAAATTGAAACTGCCATAGTTCAGTTGCATGTTGGGTAATAATTTGTTCCTAATTGTGACTTCGTTGTACCCACACTATTAAAAGAAAAACATGCATACTAATTAAATTCTGGAGTAAATGATAAAAAGAGCTCCAAGCACCGAGACACCTACATAAAATAATGCTTGTCAAGTTCATAGCAGCATATTATTGATTTACAATTACTGGAACAATTGATGTCGATAAACAGTTGCATTCAATGCATGTTATCCAGACAATCATTAAATCGTGTGATATCCATTTGCTTGCCTGCAAGCTCAAATCACACAATATGATAGATGTTTCTTTAACAAATATTGAAATACAGCAAAAAAACACCCTCTTTTTCTTGAGGATCTGGAAGGAGATAAAACATAGAACAAAAAATGTAACAAGTATATGGTATACAGGATACATTAAGAATAATGTCGCCAAATATCAAAAGTTGTTGTTCATTAAATGTCCGTCAATGTTTTTATTAGAGATGTCGAGCATAACGAGAAATAAAATGAATATGTTATGATTTAGAAACATGAAATTAGGATTCGATTTCCAGACAAAGTAACGGCAGATAAAGACTTTATCTTTGTCGTACAACTTTTATTGCCATAGAAAACGTTGCCTGGAGACTTATTTACTATTTTTGGGAAGATGGTATTGTCTATGGTACTTTATAAATATTATTCGCTATACTCTTGGAAATTCTGCTGATTTACGTATCAAAACGAAATACTTTTAAAGATAATTCATACGAAATTTCATTTCATACACTTCATGAAAAGAAAAGATTGTGAACATTACATGTCTCTTATTCCCCAATTAAGTTTTTCAATTCCCACATTTAAGCTGATAATATATAATGATAATATATTGTAGTTTGACAGTATAATATCAGAATGCACGTGCATTTTAGTCGACAAAAAATCCCGCGGAACAATGACACAAACACATCCCATCGATAATATTATAAGTTGTTTTTATTCCAATAATTTATTTCCATTGGAATTGATAAATGATGATGAAAGTAGGACATAATGCACGCTTCTATGTATATTCTACCTATAACAAAATTTGTCCCTATTTTTGTGTTCCCTGATTGTCCAATATCACTAGCTTTGTATATGTATCCTGGAGATCCTGAAGATACATACTTTGATATCTGAGATTTTATATCAGTTAATGTGTTAATTGCATTTTGTTTTCTTAATAGGAGCAAACTCATTACAAAGTCTTCAAGGAACGAACATGGTCGTTATAAAAAGGGTTCATTGTAGATATAGGGTTCACAGTAGTTCTAGGGTTCACTGTAGTTCTAGGGTTCACAGTAGTTCTAGGGTTCACAGTTGTTCTAGGGTTCACTGTAGTTCTAGGGTTCACAGTAGTTCTAGGGTTCACAGTAGTTCTAGGAGTAGTTCTAGGGTTCACTGTAGTTCTAGGGTTCACTGTAGTTCTAGGGTTCACAGTAGTTCTAGGGTTCACAGTAGTTCTAGGAGTAGTTCTAGGGTTCACTGTATTCTAGGGTTCACAGTAGTTATAGGGTTCACTGTTTATTTGAAATTGATGGGCAAAAATATATTGTAGAGATTTAAGCATTATAGCATAGAATGAAATCGAGGACTGTTGATTTTATTAGCTGATAATTTCCCTTGTAGATGTTTCCAGTGTTGAAATTGTGAAGGAATAAATGTTACACAAAACAAAAGTAATCTTCTACAATAATAACGGAATATCAGGCTTTAAACGCTTTTTCGTTTTATTGTAATTAGTTTCTTTGCATAAAAGTAATGCAACTGACGACAGGCCATTTATTTTCAGATCGACTCTTCATAAAGCTTTTGTTTGGAATATCAGTAATAGTTCCTGTGTGCCGGAGGGACCTTTACGGAAATGTCATAGTTCTAAATACGCGTGTTGATACAGAGACAACAATTTGCAGATGCAAATAACGATAATAAAAGCGTATCCGGTGTCACTTTCATTAAAGCATTGTATTACGTCACACAAAATGAGTGTCCTATTTTCATTATTATCAAGCGCCCACTGTTTAAATCAAAATTGGATTAATCTTATGCGTTATCGTCAATTTGATACTCGTCACAACCGGTACATTAATTACAATTATACACCGACTCCTTTTGACCAGATTTATATCATTTGTAATCAAAAGGCGGTGATTACATTTCTAAAGAGGCATTAGCCCTGTTAACCAGACATTTTTTCCGATTTTTTTTCTACTTTTAATACTTGTACTTGATGTACAATAACAAATAAGAGCTATGCACAGGCATACAAATTATTACATTCCTATATATTTTGTGAAAATAAGGTCACGTCCAGTGTTGATTTCATATACAAGTAGTAAGGTTGAGTTAATCAATTGGAATTGAAAAAATGCCAAACCTAGGTTTCTCAAGCAATTTTCACAAACATTATTAGGAATTCAGGAGTTGTCCCCTGCCGCAAAGCCAAAACAGGGGACATGTTGTTCTCGTTCTGTTTCTTATAGTTATTATTGATTTCATTGTATTTGTATAATTTTGCTAAAATTGTAAGCACGGGTTTCCTTTGCATATACAAACTTTGCATTCGGCAGTGACATAGGAACATTGTCTCTTGTATGATTTAGAACATCTTAGAATAAACCGATGTGTCGGGGATTTTAATTCTATCAAACATATAACGTAATAAGTCCTAAATAGTGTCAAATGAAAAAAATAGATAAACACGCAAGTTTAATGAACATATTGCGGATGAACGACAATGTACTTGTATTACAACGATTAGATATAAGGATATACGTCTGTGGTATTATATCTATCTGCATGTGGCATATCAAATAGCACAGCATTCATTTCAGTGCACTGAGCTTACTACAGAATGTTAGAAATGTGATATAACGTAATCTGTGTAATCAGACAAAACACAGAAAATAAATGTATACATGAAATATAAAATTATAGATATCAGTGTTAGCCGTAATAAACAAACAAAACTATAATTAGCTAAAAGTTATAAACTATGGTTCATAGAGGGTGCAGATGCGATAATCAAATAAATATTTACAGCATGTGCATATTTTCATGTTTAACTAAATGAAACAAGAAGAGCGACAAACTGAATTCTGAATTCTTCAAAAACAAGGATAGTCATTTTTTACAGAGGTTGCTCTTGGACGGATTTGGCTATGCATTTAGATTTAGTCTTTGGTCTTGTATGATAGCACTTTCCCTTTAGAAAATCTGTTTCAAATTGGAGCTCATCTGGTTGGGTCTAGTCGGCGGGGACGATCGTCTTAGGCATATATATATATATATTATTATTATTATTATTATTATTATTATTAATCGGATATATATATATATATATATTGGACAAACACGAAAATCTAGAGGTGGGATCAGGTGCCATGGAGGAGTAAGCATCCTTTGTGGACCGGTGACCCCACAGTGAAATTCAAATAAAATAATTGGTGAACGAATCCTCGTCATAATCGGTAAAGACCATTGAGCAACATACTATAGGATAGGCTATTTTATTATTGTAATTATTATTATAATAATATTATTTATTAAACTCGGAAGACAAAACAAATTTGTTTATAACCTGATGCAGAGGATTTGTACAAATATGGTATGCGTTATTGGACAAACACGAAAATAACTAGAGGTGGTATCAGGTGCCTATTTAGTGAGGAGTAAGCTAACATCCATTTGTGGGACCGAAGACAAGATGCTAAGACCACAGTGAAATTGTAAATGATTCACACTTAATTGCAATTGACTTAGTGAACGAATCCATCGTCATGTAAAGTCGGTAAAGACCGTTGATTTACATTTAGCAAAAGCATACTATCAGGATAGGCGTTATTTTGAAACGATTGTCCACTGAGAAAAATCAATTAAGCTAATCATTGGAAACACTGTAAAAAAATATATAAATAGACAATGAAACGATTTATCTATACAAAGAGGCTACGGTAATAATGGGATTTGTCAACTGAGAAAGGTTGATGGTGCATTTAATTATTAAAATTTAACATAAAACACAGTTGTAAAAAAACTTTTATAAAAAACTTAACCCTATATTTATTAAACTTATAAATTACCAGTATTTTATATTGACAAAACAAATTTGATATCTATAACCTGATTAACATAGCAGAGGATTGTAGTTGTTGAGTGTTAATCGACTGGGAAGGCACGGTTAAAATGTTTAAAATGTTGTATGCAGCGATGTTATCGATAAATACATATGATCATTCGCCTCCATTATGATCATATGGTCTATATTAATAAAGGATCGAAGACAAGATAAGCTAGACAAGACTTAGGTAACTAAATGAAACACACACTTAATTGACTTAGGTTTACTTTGTCCGCTTGTCATGTAAAGTTATATATGTATCATGGTTACCATTACGTAGATTTAGTGAGACAGAAGAATTGTCAGCAATAAAGCATTATATTGATTCATAACGGTGTCAACTTTTGTTTGGGGGATTGTATTAATAAAGGAATCCATGAAGTTAAGATCAAGCTAAGACAAGACTTATATCAATTTGTGAGAATTGTATTTAATGACCTAGTTGTAAAAAACCTTCACAAAACTACGGTAATTGGGCATATTTTGAAACTTAGGTTCTATGATCGCAGAGGATTTTGTCTTACAGGGCACATGTTTCGATAGATTTCGTCATGTAGCGAACACAGTTAACTATAGTACCTGACTTCTGCTGCTTGGAAATACATACGTTCATTTTACATTTAGAAAGAGAAAGCTAACATTATGCATTACGTATCAGAAATGGCGTTAGCGAGAAAACGTCACTCAGTTGAAGACGATTGTCATCCCACTGAGAAAAATATAGTATTTTGCTAAATTACGTATATTTTAGATTCAGACGAAACAAGTCGGTTTTTTAAGCTACGATTCAGTGTCGGTTTTTTTAACGGTGTCAACTGTTTGTTTGGGGGAATTGTAATATATAAATAGACAATGAATAACATGTGTTTAACCGTTATATATATTTACGATCACTTACACGGAGAGAGGCTGAGAGACAGACAGAAAGAGATAAAGAAAGATAGAAAGAAAGAAAGAAATTTGTCAACTGAGAAAGGTTGATGGTGCATTTAATGTAATTAAGAGATCCTAAAATTTAACATAAAACACAGTTGTATTATGTGACGATAAGAATTGATATCGGCAGTGGTAAAATCCTATGGTTGTCTTACCACAAATGTCAATGACAAAAACCTTTGTTGCACTATAATACATATATCTTTATATGTAGCGTTTAGGTGAATGTAACAAATTTGAAAGATAATGTAGATAAGTAACAAATAACACTAGGTATGTGTGTAGCACAGAATTCTCGAATTACTCTGCATAGTAGAGATAATAATTCGTCGGAACTTGCATATTCCTATATCGAATTTGAAGATTTCCCACAAGACATGAATGCATGATGAGGATTGTTCATGTTCAAATATATGAAGGTTTTAAAGTTAAATTATTGGAAATATACTGAACAACCAAACTGATTTATTTTATACTATAACATGGGAAATACGTGAACAGTGGTATAAGATTGTTGTTGATTTTCGGTGTTTAACTTATTGTTCATAATGATAACAATAAAAAGAATGTTTACAATTATGTTGAAAATAGGTAAATATACATTTTATCTTCTTCATTTGTGGATGATAGGATGCATGTGCATATACATGAACGTCTTCACTATAACAGAATTCTGTAAACATTCAGATCATAGAAGCCACGTTCTAACACCTCATCGTGCTAACGTTACTACTGGATACTTGCCATCTTTTCATTTATCTAAGTAATTCTTGTCGAGATATCTAATCTAGGTAGCATGTTTTATGTCAATTAGTAAACAAATATACGGGAAAGATGAAGAAACACAAACATTTCATTCATTCATAGTTTTTGCAAGTAAACATGGTAAAACTGGCCATTTGTATTTTATTTCACATGTCAAGTTCAATATTGCTTCTAAATATATACCGAGGGATTGTTCTCCCTACTTTAAACAAACTTTGATTAAATTAATAAAAATGTGTAAATTCTGTATTTTATGATTAATTTATATTTTAGTTTAGACAACTGTGTTGCTTTAAAAACAGCAATATGCGATATTGTACTGACCTGAATTGGAGTCTTGATGCAATATTTTATTATGTTCCTGGTTTTTTCTGCTGGCTTGGATTCCCATGTTGTACTGTCAGTAAACGAATATATATCACAATAGCTCCTGATTACATTCATTGACTGATTGTCGTCTGCTGTTGCTTCGACTGCTACTAGAATACTACTGGTGAATGTAACGCACTATATATATAATTTACCATGGAATTACAGAGGCGTTTCTACTCCTGTGATCAATGACGTAACGCTTTCACCTGTTTCCTCTCTATTTTCATTTGCTTTTTATCAAAGAACAATATATCGTTATAATTTCAGGTACTGATAAAATTGAATATCCTACAATTGTTTAACATACGTATGGGCATTGTGTATATTGATAGTCAACTGTACAATACTAGTTTGTGTGCCATTTCGTAGTCAAGTCGTATTTTTATTTTCGGAATATGTGTGCATTTTAATATTTATCCGAATAGTAAAACAATACTGCATATTCATTTCACTTACCCTATTTATATTATTATATATTTTAGTAATTTTCCATCGATTATTAAGGAATTGTATGTATTCATATATCGATATTGTAAATATGTCATGGGTCCGAAAAAAAACCTCAACTCACTGTAATAAAACATTTGAGTTCACTCTGTTATATGAATACAATCATACACTAAAATACTTAAAATTGCAATACAAATTAAATTAAAAATTTTCTCAATTTCTTTTGATCAAATGAAAACAAAACTAATCATTCTGACTTATTATTTATTTTAGAGCAAGAGGGACAAAACAGTTTCTGAAATCTAATTTTCACAGTATAACTATAGTGAGCGAATACTCCTCGTACCTTTCACGTAGTACCTTTCAGCTTTCCGTAGTAACTTGTATTTCTGATAAACCTCAAGTTGTATTTACTATAGTTTACAGACCAAGCTGACTGACACAGGAGGGAGGAGTATTGATCAAGGTAAAATTCAATGTAAAACTATAAAATGTCCAGTCTGTCATCAATAGGATGGAAGTTTACAGACACAAGAGAATGAAGTCGATCAATATTTAATGTCATTGATACGTAAGCTGTTCCTTGTTTAATTTCATGCCTGTGGCTTCTTTTGTTTTTTGAGTGTATGACGCAATGAACTATTTTCCTGTACAATTTTATTATGTCAATTAGCAACAAAAATGTTCAAAGAAATTAAGTGGATCTTGGCTATTATGGTGAAAGGTTGTTTCATATCTGTGTCTCATTATGCCCTCAATAAATGTCTGTGTATTATCTAGGTTTCCATATTTAAATTATTTCCTGAATGTAAACATGTATCCCATGACATAATAATATTATCTGGAATTCACGAATTCCGTTGTGTTGGGTTAATTACTTGCACACAATATGGTTAATAAATGTATCAACAGGTCAACATCAACCCATTTATCTGACATACGCCAATTCTTCCAGATTGTATTCTACACCTAGGATAATACAAATGATGTACTCTCTCTTCTTCACTTTACACATGGAACTCGGAACTAATCTCTCTCTCTCTCTCTCTCTCTCTCTCTCTCTCTCTCTCTCTCTCTCTCTCTCTCTGTTTTATTAAAGCTTTTTGTAAGTATTTAACCTCGACGTTATCTTAGCTATGGCATTTTTTATCATTCATTTCTGCTCTTTTCTATTTTACGTTTATAAACAGTTATTTTTAATCACCTTATGGACATTTTCATAAGGTTTCAAACTGGGCGGATTTTTAAGCTGGATGTTAAACCCCTACATTTCTGTTTTATACAAAGAGCTTTTGTGCCATTCCTATACTGGTCGATAGCAATCACTGACATTTCACACATAACATCATTATTAACATCACTCCTTTGTGGTCGGTGGCTGTAAAGATACATGTATAACATTGATAACACGTTTCTGATATCCACGTGTAAGCTAAGGACTTTCTGGTGGTCTTTAAAGTACAAACAAAGTCTGCATTTTTTGTATCAACAACACAGATGGTCTGAGTTATTACAAATACATCAAAGTCATGGACAAGGTTTTAGAAAGAGATGTGTGATATCAATCTGGGTTCAGCGAAGTTCAAGTTCAAGTTCAAATCACAGTAATGTAATACATGGCATAAATGCTTCCACGTGTATCAGTCTAATATATTGTTATGGGTCAGAATTAACCTAATGTATTCCAGCAAAAATTAATAACACAGTAAAGCAATTTTTTTAATTTTATTAACAAAATAAACACTTAAATGATGGTTTATAATGATAAAAGTCACAACTCACAATATCAATGTCCATTGTTGTTCATAGTTCCTATAGCCAGAGATTCACTCCAATACACACATAAGTTCCAATCCGAACGTAATATTATTTATAAACACTGCTTCCGTATCACTTCCAATATATAAGATGTGGTATGCTCTCCTATTGCTTAGTTTTGCTTATTCTCCCTTGCTATTAACTGCTCTTAACTTGTCTTAAGTGGTCTCATTGTTAATTATACTGTTCTCCGAACTTTTTCATCCATCTTTGGAATCATCAGGGAGTTGCGATGTTAACGACGTGACTGTGACGTCATATAATTGTTACGTGTGTATTGTTTCTTCAGGTAGCTCTTTGCTGACGTATTGTTTTACAGAGCGCTCAGTTTGGCTTCAAATTTCTGAATGAATTTTTGTTCCAGCGTTTTTCTGTAATGCGCTTCGGTCCTTAAATTTTTGTAGAAAGGGATTTTTTTTAATGTTCCGTTTGCGCATTGTTCCAGATGTCCACTGAGAGGGATCTGTCTTAGGTTATGGTTATTTGTTGTTTGTGCACTCGTTCACACAAGGAGTTTCCCGTTTGACCAATATAATTTTCATGGCACGATGGGCATGTGATGCAGTATATAACGTTGCTAGATTTACAGTTCATATCTGCGTTGATTCGGAAAACGAGACCATTTTTGAATGTTTTTGCGACTCCGGTTTCAAGATAATTGTAATCGTCTCTACTGCAAACCCCATATCTTTTATCCCCACATGCTTCTACCTTATATTCTCTTCTTGTTTCTGATGGGAACTTGGCCATTGAAAGGATTCTTTTTAAATTTAGCGCCTGTCGTTTGCTATCTATGATATTATTTTCCGGTATTATCTATTTGAGTCTTTCGCTTCGCATAAGTATCGAAATATTTGCTTTTACTGCACTATAGACGTTTGTTATACCCGGACCATGTGTATATACAAATGGGATGATATCCGAGTTTGTTTTCGGCCTTGGTGTTGGCATTGATTAACCCGGGGGGATATTTTTGTCTCCGGAGGAATGTACTTAATTCTCTGAGTCTGACTTCCTTCAATTGTTCATCAATGATTATTGCTCATACTCGTCTAGCCATACAGTATGGCAAATTTCGTTTTGTATGAGACGGGTGACAAAAGTTTGAGTACTGGTGGGTGTCGGTCTTCTTATAGTAGATATCCGTCGCAATGCTGTTGTTTGAAAGTTTATATATATATATATATATATATATATATATATATATATATATATATATATATATATATATATATATATATATATATATATATATATATATATATATATATATATATATATATATATATCATATTACATTTCCGGAAAACACTAGATTCATGTGTTTACGATGGAAATGTTCCCTAGCTAAATATAGTAAGATAGTGACTTAAAGGGAAACATAACAATAATATTTGATATTATAGAAAGGTCCAAATGTACTAAATTCAACAAGTACTAATAAAAATAAGTAAACAAGCACCTATCAACCCTCATTACATGTACATGTATAATGAAACTGAATATAAGAATGCAACTCCAAATTTCAACAATTTGTGGTAATTGAACAATTTCAACTTGAACAAAATGAAACACACACACACACACACACACACACACACACACACACACACACCTGCCTTGGAGGGGTAAATATTGGAAGTGATAGATCCTGCCACGGAGGGATAAATATTGGAAGTGAGATATCCTGCCTTGGAGGGGTGATAATTAAAAGTGAGAGATCCTGCCTTGGAGGGGGTAAATATTGGAAGTGGGAGATCCTGCCTTGAAGGGGTAAAAAATTGGAAGTGAGAGATCCTGCCTTGGAGGGGTGATAATTGGAAGTAAGAGATCCTGCCTTGAAAGGGTAAATATTGGAAGTGAGAGATCTTACCTTGGAGGGGTAAATATTGGAAGTGAGAGATCTTGCCTTGGAGGGGTGATAATTGGAATTGAGAGATCCTGCCTTGGAGGGGTAAAAATTGGAAGTGAGAGATCCTGCCTTGGAGGGGTGATAATTGGAAGTGAGAGATCCTGCCTTGAAGGGGGTAAATATTGGAAGTGAGAGATCCTGCCTTGGAGGGGTGATAATTCGAAGTGACAGATCCTGCCTTGGAGGGGGTAAAACTGGAAGTGAGAGATCCTGGCTTTAAGGGGTAAAAATTGGATGTGAGAGATCCTGCCTTGGAAGGAGGGATGATAATTGGACGTGAAATATCCTGCCTTGGAGGAGTAAAAATTGGAAGTGAAAGATCCTGCCTTGGAGGGGTGATAATCTGATCACACTAGTCACATGTTCATACAATCGAATCAATTGCCAGTATAAATAATTTAACATTGGTAATAATATCGATTGTAATATTTACGAAATGTTGATTCCTTGTGACAACATATTTTCAGTTAGTAGTTAGTTTCCGTATATAGAATAAGCAGGCTCTAGTAAATCGGATTATTTGGGAAGCATTGTCGTCACAAAGCTGGTAATATCCCAATGTTGCTGGTTACAAATGGAAAGTTTATTATCGGAAAGTCAAAATCGTGACATTTTGTTGTATAGTTTATTCGTAACTCCCTTTAATAGAAAAAATGATTATAACGAAGCACACGTTTTTTATTTTATATATTTTGTTTAGTATCTTTATAATTTGATTCGTTAGGATTAATCTAGTTTACTAGTGTAACATACACGTACTTTGTTATTGAATATTTACTATCTGTTGGCACTGACACTGTAAAGCCATTATAAAACATGCTCATCATCTCATAACTACCAACAACTGTTCCAAGAATTGTACGTAGAAGAATGAAAATTTATATTCCAATTAAATAAAATATAAGAAATAAGTGCAGATGAGCATTGAACTGCTTTCAGTTGGCATTCATGGTCTTATGAATGCCCACTGGCCAAAACAAATTCATTATGACGCGCGTCATGAAATTTGCCTTTGCCCAGATGATATTCATAAGCTCATGGATGGCATATACGATGGAGGGATCGAATAGAAGAATCGTGCTTATTTGTATGTTTCTCCCTTTCTTTTAATTTCACATGTGAAATAAATGGATAAAGTGTAGTACTAAAGAACTAGTATGTATAAACACTTTAAATCATATAAACAATTCCAATGTTATAGTTCTACAAAGGAGTCCAAAACGGATGGACAAGAGATCATTTCTGTCGGAAAGACTTCATCAGTTGAGCTCGAATTTGATATTGATATATTTGCGAAAGAAATAGTGGTATGATACAAGACCAAATTATAAATCTAACTGTGTAGCCAAATATGAGGACAAATTTAACTTTAAATATTCTGGAAGATGTTTTGAATTGTTAGTATATACTTATGATGTTTACTTACATAAACAGCATGTTAAGGTTGTTTATTAAAGATTTTTGTACAGCATAGACTGGATCATTGTTATTTGGGTTTCCTTTCAATACATACATGATAGTTGGAAATCTGTACGAGATTAGCAAATAAACATTGTTCTAAAACGATTTTGAATAATTTTGGAAGTAGATTTCACGTTAACGCGAAACTATCAGAACTGGGGTAAAATACAAATTCTGTTCACAGAAGTATAAACTACGTTACTAAGTTACTAAGCGTCCATTGGAACCAGTACAGGCTGTAAGTCAGTTCAGCAATCAAGACTGGATCATTCATAATTTACGTGGGTTGATCGATAAATGTTGAGCCTCATGTAAGGATTTGTCTTTTGGGAGGCATACGAGTATATGGAAATTGAGCCTTAAGGAAAAATTTATTTTTTCACATACACGTTTGTGAGAAAAGTCATTCTTGTCAAAAGTAATATGTAAATAACACAGAATAATACGTAAACAAATCATGAACTAAGGAAAACTAAATGACCTATCGCCAAATGCCCAAACACTTGTGTGATTATGACATCACAATCGAATGACGTCAAAAAGCACATGGACGGACATATCTCAGACACATGACGATAGGTAAATTGTTGCTTACTAGAGGTTTCCATGAAACATTTACGACGGGTGTGGCATGCCAACAGGGGGCGCTGACTCCTTCCGGACACCTGGTCCTATCCCGTTGAGATTCACGATTGTTTTTCATATTGAGAATGTTGTTATATCCAATCCATTGGCACTTTTTCATTTCAAGTTCATTATTGATTACAGGTCTATTTATGACGAACAAACAGATTACAAGTGAAATTGAACCTGATCTGCATTTATGTGTGGTAAACATAAAACGGTATGCTGATTCGGAATATTTACTTTGGAAATTGGTAAAACAAATGTTTCCATTTTTTAAATTTCGTTTTTAAAAGTAAAATAACAAGGTCGCCGCACCAGGCTGTTCAGTGCTTCGTCTCCTTAGGGAATAAATATCTGTGAATAATTCAAACAGGAAGGATCTATTGCATTTGTTATAGGTATGGAAAATTACTCAGATATCCTAGAATACTGCTGTGTTTAATAGTAAAAGGTTAGTGTCAATAGGTATTTTTAATCGACACCAAACAGTGGACAAGCAAATTGTGACTTAGACAATAAACATTTAGTGAACATGTTGAATATTTGTTCCAGATAACTGTCTGATAATACTGACTGACTGTCATACTCATTGACAGTCATACTGATTGACTGTCATTATGATTGACTGTCATATTTTAGGGAGTAAATGAAAGAGTGTGAATCACAGCAATCAGTCTGTTGCCACAAAACGTCAAAGACACCGTATCAAATGTTATTACACTTTATACCCAACTTCAACATTCATTAATGATTGGACTTACTGTTGAATAATAGAATGATTAGCAGAATTGCAACGATTTAGTAGTAAATATTCCTTCTAAAAAGTGTTTATTTCAGGAAATAGAGATTAATTAAAGACAGATAAAAAGATAAATAAATCGATTTTTCATTTTGCTCATTTCTTGTTTTCCTTTATTTGGCTAGGAATATTATTACATTTTGTCCTTTAAAGATTCATTCATACCATTTTATTTGTAGAATAAATATTTTAAAACTGATGATTAATTATATCCTAGGCTACCACAAAATTGGAGTAAACCTTCCTCGTGTTACCAAAATAGTTAATTTGTATGGTGTTCTTGACAAATATGGGCATCCATACAAATTAATGTAGACGATAGCACAGGGTCACAAAATAATTATAATTATTCAAATGCTTTATAGTATTTCCTATCAGTTGAGTCTAAATCAATTTTATCTCGAAAAAGCAATATATCAATAAAAGTAACAGATACCATACTGATAATTTTTCGAAAGGATCTAGGGCCTTTCAAAAGTGTATGCGGTCACAGCTCTACAACGACGGCCATTAAATGCGAAAATACACAAATATTGACTTTTGACTGTTGACATTTGCCCGTCCTTACCATTAAATATTTAAATTATCTATATTCGATAATCATTCCATTGTGTTACACAATTCGAATTTTGTATTGATAATGCTAAAAGACATTTTGAAAGTATGAAAATTTATTACACGTTTAAAACCGCAGTTCTAACTGTACCAATGTACCAGTGTATAAAATATTCAGGGTTTACCTGCAAGGAAACACCATGAAACATAATTTTCCTAATACCTGACCTTATAAGATAATAAAAAAGAAATACATCAATAATGGGTGTCTCTGAATTTTCAATTATATCAATATAATGACTGAACCATTTCTCAATAAAATATTAGATTCAAAATATCAAATATTAGTTGTTAAAAAGTCAATTATACAAGATACAAACATTGTTGAAAAACACACACTTTCTAAGGAATCTTCTTAATGTGACTTTCTAGTCATATCCGTTGAAATCCATATGAGATCAGGGAGAAAAACTCCTGGTAACGATCGGTTACCGTATCTCAGTTCTATTTCCTTACATCACAGGATTTTCGATTACCTAAATAAGCATTTATCAGCTGTACGGGAACTGCTAATGAGCGGAAGTTTGAAACGATATAATCAATTAATCACAAAATTAGCACTCGAACGGACTTGGACCGAAAAAATATTTCTCGCTTAGATAAAAAAAAATAATGCATCCAACTGATAATGGCAAAACAGTAAATGAAGAATGTAAACGTATAAACATTAGCCGAACTCAGGTGCAAGATAAGTCAATATATATGTATATTTTTCAAAAAGATGACATTTTCACTTTAACCCAAACGGCAGGCCAATTATACCATACTTTGAAACTATACACAATTTTGATCATAAATCCAAGACTCTGCTAGAAAAAAAGTTTTAACTTTTTCTTTGTAATGTAATGTGTAAGTAAAATGATGATATTGTTGAAATCAAACACATTTTTTGCTGTTCGAGGAATGTTGAAACAAAGCTTCTGACATTTGATAAGTGAATAAATGTCATAGCCAGAACACGCGTAAGATAAACAAGACAATGGCAGAAGCATCTGTTTATTTCTCTGGGACAGTCAGAGGTAGAATATTACTTTAAATATATATTATCACAAATATCTGATAAATTGTACCTAAAAAGTACGAATTAAAGTGTTGCAGGTTGTGAGAACTCCGCTACTTACAAACACAAGGAACAGTGGCGAAACACGGATATGTAGGAAATCAAAAGATGGAACCAATTTCGAAGTCGAAAGAGTCTTGCTTGTCACACACACACACACACACACACACACACACTGCGTGCGTTTTTGTATCATAACTTAAAGGGATAAAATCATAAGCACTATTTACGATTGGATGACTATTGATACAATGGTAAAGCTGTAGGAAGGACAGGAAAACCACTAAACCTGGGATAAAGTCATAATAGGTATAGACGATTGAAAAACCACTAAAACAGGGATAAAGTCACAGTCGGTATAGACGATTGAAAAACCACTAAAACAGGGATAAAGTCACAGTCGGTATAGAAGATTGAAAAACAGGGGTAAAGTTATAGTCGGTAAACACGATTGGAAAACAGCTAAATCCACTAAAACAGGGATAAAGTCATAGTCGGTATAGATAATTGGAAAACCACTAAAACAGGGATAAAGTTATAGTTGGTTTAGACGATTGGAAAAGGGGATAAAGTATTAATCAGTATAGACAGGTAAACGATAGGAGAACAAATAAAACAGGGGGAGAGTAATATGTGGTATGGATGATTGAAAAACCACTAAAAAGGGGTAAAGTCAAAGTCCGTATTGATGACTGGAAAACCACCAAAAAAATGCATAAAGTCATAGTTGGTATAGACGAATGGAAAACCACTAAAACAGGTATACGACTGGAGAACCACCACTAAAACAAGGATAAAGTCATATGCGTTATAGATGATTGAAAAACGACTAAACAGGGATAGAGTCATAGTCGGTTGTATGACTATATATGAAAACATTTCACGATGAAACATGAATTGATATTTTAACTACAGTTATTTATCGACCAAAACATCTTGATATGGGATGGTTAGACGTAGGGCATGGTCGGTTCATTGGTGAAACGATGTTGCATGAAATTATGGATTATCCAAGGCAGACTAAAGACTTGATCTTACATATAAATCAAATAATATAATCAATATTGTGCGTCTTTGTCATCATCGAGAATTTTTTATCTAATTATCCAACAACATCAACAAATACCCTCAAATGGTCTTCGACATCAATATCTGATTATAACCCACAAATACCCTCATAGTGGTCTTCGACTGGGCTACCTAAACTGTATCAGAATCATTCTTTTAAAATGGAACTGTATATATATTCTCTGTGAGTATATTTCTGTTTTAGATAATAAATCAGGGTAGCAAAGGCATGAAAACAGGAAATTTGAAAATAACGAACAAATAACCAAGTACTTCAACACTCACTGCAGGACTACAAATAACCAAATACTTTAACACTCACTGCAGGACTACAAATAACCAAATACTTTAACACTCACTGCAGGACTACAAATAACCAAATACTTTAACACTCACTGCAGGACTACAAATACTTTAACACTCACTGCAGGACTACAAATAACCAAGTACTTTAACACTCACTGCAGGACTACAAATAACCAAGTACTTTAACACTCACTGCAGGACTACAAATAACCAAGTACTTTAACACTCACTACAGGACTAACAAATAACCAAGCACTTTAACACTCACTACAGGACTAACAAATAACCAAGTACTTTAACACTCACTGTTTCCACTAGGACAAACTCAGAGACTTGGGAACATTATAACTAACCATATGAAATTGTTGCAAACCCCAGTAGAACGAAACAACTTCCTTAAAGTTTTTATTGCAGATGGATGTTCATTGTAATGAAATGAAAGCCATTTTGATATTAGCACTTGGTAGAAATATGTTTAGATTAGTGCAAATTCTTTTCTGTGATGTTAAATGTATCAGTAAATCGAATGCAAGAGCGTACTAAAACATCATGTGTAATATTCGGATAATTTCTAATTACTTTTTAATGAGTGAGTTCGACTGAAGTGAACATGAATTTGATTTATAGACTAAAACCTGATTATCTCTCTGTAATACCATGGTAGGCACGAACACAGTACAACGATCCGTTCAACTTCTAAGATTAAATTATACAATAATGAATCATGACAAGACAATTAGAAAAAAGACGTTTAGTGCAGAACAATTACGTAGGTGATTTAGAAAAGCTATAATTATAATAATCAAATGATAAAACATCAAATGTCTATGGATATTTGTCTTAATGGGTACAGGTGAAAAAAGTGATAACTATAATGCCAAGGCAGCATGATTTTTCTAAAAGTTAATTCAAATTGTCCTCTGTTAAACTGTGTTAAGAGAAAGCATACATCAAGATCAGGTTGGAGTAAATATATGATAATACATTAATGAAATACCATGTTCTACAAACACCACATGGAACATGCAAATGTTTGCCAAAGATAAAGTAGAGATTTATTCCTCGTTTGTAAGTGTTCATACAATTATGTGTAAGTGTTGCCATAAAACAATAACATCGGTATCTGTGATGTGTTGGACATTTACCATTAGTGGGGTCCTCACACTCTGCTCAATGTACATAGTATTGTGCTCACACTTTGCTAAATGTATATGTGATGTTTTGAACGTATTTCTATAGTATTGTGCTCACAATCTGCTCAATGTATATGTAATGTGTTACCGATTATCTTTAGTATTGTACTCAGTCAGTTCCATGTATCTGTGGTATTTTTGAACGTTTATATTTAGCATTGTGCTCAGTTAGCTCTATGTATCTTCGACGAGTTGAACGTTTATCTTTAGTATTGTGCTCATAGCTCTACTTATCTGTCACGTGTTGAACGTTTATTTTACGTATTATTGTACTCACACTCGGCTCTATGTATCTCTGACGTGTTGAACGATTATCCTTAGTACTGTGCTCACACTCGGCTCTATGTATTTGTGACGTGTTGAACGGTTATATTTAGTATTGTGCTCACATTCTGTTCTATGTGTATGCGATTTTTTGAACGTTTATCTTTAGAATTGTGCTCACACTCTGCTCTTTGTATCTGTGACGTGTTGAACGTTTATCTTTAGTACTGTACTCAGTCAGCTTTCATGTATATGTGACGTGTTGAACGTTTATCTTAAATACTGTGCTCAGTTACCTTTCAGGTAAATGTGACGTGTTAAACGCTTATCATTAGTACTGTGCACAGTCAGCTTTTATGTATCTGTGACGTGTTGAACGTTTCTTTTAGTACTGTGCTCAGACAGCTTTCATTTAAATGTGACATGTTGAACGTTTATTTTAGTACTGTGCTCAGTCAGCTTTCATGTATATATGACGTGTTGAACGTTTATCTTTAGTAGGATGCTCACACTCAGCTATATGTATCTATGACGTGTTGAACGTTTATCTTTAGTAGGATGCTCACACTCAGCTATATGTATCTGTGACGTGTTGAACGTTTATGCTTAGTACTGTGCTCGGTCAGTTTTCATGTATATGTGACGTGTTGAACGTTTCTTTTAGTACTGTGCTCAGTCAGCTTTCATGTTAATGTGACGTGTTGAACGTTTATCTTTAGTACTGTGCTCAGTCAGCTTTCATGTATATGTGAGGTGTTGAACGTTTATTTTAATACTGTGCTCAGTCAGCTTTCATGTATATGTGACGTGTTGAACGTTTATTTTAATACTGTGCTCAGTCAGTTTTCATGTATATGTGACGTGTTGAACGTTTATTTTAATACTGTGCTCAGTCAGCTTTCATGTATATGTGACGTGTTGAACGTTTATTTTAGTACTGTGCTCAGTCAGTTTTCATGTATATGTGACGTGTTGAATGTTTATTTTGATACTGTGCTCAGTCAGCTTTCATGTAAATGTGACGTGTTGAACGTTTATTTTAGTACTGTGCTCAGTCAGCTTTTATGTAAATGTGACGTTGAACGTTTAACTTTAGCACTGTGCTCAGTCAGCTTTCATGTTAATGTGACGTGATAAACGTTTATCTTTAGTAGTGAGCTCACACTCAGCTATATGTATCTGTTACGTGTTGAACGTTTATCGTAAGTAGCGTGCTCACACTCAGCTATATGTATCTATGACGTGTTGAACGTTTATCTTTAGTACTGTGCTCAGTCAGCTTTCATGTAAATGTGACGAGTTAAACGTTTATTTAAGTACTGTGTTCAGTCAACTTTTATGTAAATGTCACGTTGAACGTTTAACTTTAGTACTGTGCTCAGCCAGCTTTCATGTAAATGTGACGTGCTGAACGTTTATCTTTAGTAGTGCGCTCACACTCAGCTATATGTATCTGTTACGTGTTGAACGTTTATCTTTAGTAGTGTGCTCAGTCAGCTTTCATGTATATGTGACGTGTTAAACGTTTATTTTAGTACTGTGCTCAGTCAGCTTTCATGTAAATGTGACGTGTTGAACGTTTTACTTTAGTACTGTGCTCAGTCAACTTTCATGTAAATGTGACGTGTTGAACGGTTATCTTTAGTATTGTGCTCACACTCAGACATATGTATTTGTGATGTGTTAAACGTTTATCTTTAGTATTGTGCTCACACTCAGCTTTATGTGTTGATTTAAACAACATAGGTAAGAAATACAAACTCACTGAAGTGTTCATGACGCTGAATTTCTATTCAAATCAAAATAGAATGATACAGTCTCTATGAAAATATATGACTTTAACCTGAAGCAATGGATACAGAGGACGACAACTGATCCAGAGTTTGTCCGCTTTAAGGAATTACATACTAGTTGTCTAAAACCAGCATGTGTGTGGTCTACTGCAATAATAACTTCAGAGTTACAACTAAGTTATTATATTACAAAACTGCTCCCAGAACAGAAGGTACTACATGTCAAGTATGTCAAGCTTCATTTACGAATTATGTTTATTCATGCCACTGTTTTGTGTCCTCAGATCTCTTTATACTAGTGTGATGTAATCGAGAACTTAGAACTGTGTATCGAACTAGCAGAATTCCTATACGACCCTAGTAGGTAAACATTCATGTATACGGCTAGACCAAGGTGATAATGTAAAATTTATGACATCATGTTTTAAGTTTGTACGTACAATGACATCACATTATCAGCGAAAGCTTAATTCATTATGAACTGTCATACCACGATAATGTATTATTAGGGGTGAATTCACGACGTGAATTCATCGACTTTAGCTACCATCAATATAGTATGGGACATTGCTCGGTTCCACCGTCTCACTACTTTTTAAATTCCCATTTTCTGTAAATCCCCTTTCATTGATGGGAACATATTAGGAGGTTTTTATTATTAAAATTATCTGAAATTCGTAATTTAAACTAACACTCCTTTTGACACGTCCCATGCAAAAGTCGCCATGTGCGCATGAACATAACTAAACCAGTATATCCCTATCTCAGTTCCGCCGTTTTACTTTGTTATGACGTTTTAAATGCGTCATCCGCGTGATAATATTGTAATATAGTTCTATAATAATTTATTAATATGACCATTTAATTGAGCATCAGAAACTTTGAGAGGGTCGAAACTACAAGAACATTTAAAATGTGATTGCAAGTACAATTTATTGTACCGGTTTTTAAAATCATATGTTCCGTCCTGTCAGCCAAACGGGGTCGTGGGTTTTGTCACAGCGGATGAATATGAAGTATACTTTGAAGTTTCTGATGCTGACCTCTCCTGTGTGTTGATGGATGCTGACTTTGGAAAGTGATAATATGGGTTGTCATTCTGTATACGTGTATTTTGATTATGTGTATATAATTGTCGTTTTTTTTCCATAATCTGAATTCATGTCATATCTTCTTTGTAACACTCTAAAATACGGTGTTTTTGTTTTCACTAACTGTCATCTGTGTGGAGGCTGTGAAGGTACAACGCATGTGTGTAATAATATTAGGTATGTTACATCACAGGTGTGTGAATTTTTTTGTCATTAAAACATTGACTTTAATGCGGTGTTTGGGGCTTGGTAAAGCTATTGAACATGTCCAAAAATTATAACTAATGATGATTGATTGCCATTAGATGTACACAGTTGTGATTTGATAGGGAATGTAGAATACACATTGTCCACAAGACAATCATTCGGTCGTGAACAGCAACAAATTTCGTGTAATATGACACATGTTTTAAATAACGGCTTTCTGTGAAGCGACACTGGCAATCTCTTAGGTGTGGTGTTTTTTGTTCAAACCAATTACTGACATACACGTTTCCTGCACACTTTTTTTTCTGCACGCTTGATTTCTCCGCAATGGTATATTTAAATAATTACAGATTACTGTGACATATCTGTTATATTGTAAGGTACAATCTAGGATAAAAGGAGTTACATTATTTCTGTTGGAATAATGGAAGGCCAATGGCCACAACCCTCACTTGTTTGTGATGAAATATGGTTAATAATCAATAACCATTAATTAATCAATAATAGATAAATTATCAATCAATAACCAATCAAAAATCAAGAAACAATCAATAAGCTATCAATATATGTGATAACAACTAAAACTTTATCAGTAATCGATCAATTAATAATAACTGATCAATAATTGACAATCGGTCAACAATCAACACCGAAATTTATCAGTGACGGTTAATAATCCATAAATCGTGGCTTATAGGTCAACATCCAGCAGTTGGAGTTATGCTATACATCAGTTGGAATGGGTAAATAACTTACATTCTATCTTACCAGCCTGCACAAGCCTTGGCTTTTTATGTTCGGTACAGCCCCCAGTACTGTAGATAGTACAATTTATGCCCCTGTGAACCCGTTGGACATTACATAACATATATGTGTATATAATATTGTGTTGTACATGTGTTTCTTGCACTAAAAAATAGTTTATAACCACAAAATGCACTGGATTGTTTTTGTTTTTTTCTATTAACAAACCTCATATTTAAGAAGAAATAAAGATTGAATGAATGATATGACGTTCGTCGAGCAGTAAAAACTATAAAAGATTTCAAACTGGAAAATCAAAACGTTAAAACTAGATAAAATTATAAAACAGATGAAAATAAACAGTAAATAGACAGTGGCGTTCTGAACGCTTCTATTTATTATAAAGTAAATATAGCTTTCTTATAGTTCCAGAGTTACCTGTTGTATAAATGCCGTTACAACATGTATAATTTTCATATTTATCAAACATCTATAATTAATTTTCAAACAAACTATCTACATTGTATATAGCTCTTTCTTTGAAAAAAGGTGACAAACCCATATAAACATTGAAATTTGTCATTCGGAGAAAATCGATAGATTCGTTTGATATAAAACAGTATCACAAGCAGATCTGGTGAATTTGGAGAGTTTACTGGAAAACAATAGAAATTATTTCATTATAGCCGATCTGGCGACCGATAATTGATGATAGTGATCAGTGCTGTCTATTATATAAATTAGTTAATTAAACAAGTGAACGGTGTGCTGTGTAAACATTAATTCTTATCTAGCTTTGGTCTAGCCAACATAATAAAAGGTAATAGTACAATATTTATCCAAACAATGAGTTACAAACGTATCAAGTAAAAAACATTACCAGGAGATGATTTAAAGTAAGTATTCTGAGTATTATCATCAAACTTATTAGGCTTTATATATTGTTGATATTATACCAAACTTCCTGTGATATTAGCTTTTATTATCAGCATCCAGACGGTGATCGTCAGTCATTCAAAACATATATCTGACGCTTAACATTATTACAGAGAATGACGTCGCTTTGTAATGGTGTCTCGTTGTAGGAATCCAAATAAAGCAACTGTTGTCGAGTTACAATTGGTTTTATGCTAAAAACGGCTTGTCTATTTTCTTATTATTCAATAAATAGTGAGTCCATATGCATACACGCGTTTATATATGCTACTTCATCTCGTCTTTCCCGTACTAAATATCTGACCACCAACCCTCGGAAATTCATATTGATATATAAATAATCCGAAATTGATCTTCTACAGACAACAATGTTAATACAGTAGTTTACATCAACAGCTGTATCCCAAACGCAGTGCTGATTATTTATAATACTTCAATTGAAAATTATTCAATATTTCTCAAACTACGTCATTTTAACGATTGTATTTTAAAGTCATGTTACGCCTAGTGTAGAATTTAGTATAACGAATTATAGAATTTCAACACGAGCTGGGTTAAATTCCGTCTGTCGTATATATGGAGAGATGAGTCTTATCACATTTCTTTTTTTCAAATAAGAAATGCTTTCGAACATTCAAATGGCTTCAAGGGGGCAGATATCTCATCACCTTTAATATACATTTTTCTTTCCAATATTATCTCATCTTTAAACTGATTAATTATCCTATCAAAACCTGATTGCAAATTTGGGTTATCAATTTTCACTATTAATTTATTGAACGAGGAAGATATGATAATATTACTAGAACCAGACGTTAGGGTGTGTTTCTGTAATGTTATTGATATTCAAGATGAGCTTCATGTTATTCTCAAATGTCAATTTTATTATATTAAAAAACATTGCTCACCTGAACTGTGTATATATGTTACAAATACATTGGAACATCACCTAAAGATCATCACGTTTAAAAGACCACCTCACATTTAACACCATAAATATTCAGTCTCTTCAACTTTTCATAATAAATGTATGTCCAGACACTCACTTAAAAGACGCCACCTTGCTAATCAGACCAATTTGAGTGCGACAGGTGGTCTTAATATGTAGGTTCCATTGTATATAATTTAAGGGTGGGATATCAATTTTTGAATTATTATAATATTTGTAGAGATTGGAGGTAAGTTTGAATGAATAAATGACAAAGTCTGAAAAGACGTCATAACCGCGTCAAAAATAAACACTATTTCTACGAGAATAACAAACTTGAATCATATATAGTTGAACCAGATTAATTTAATTTTTTCAATAAAAGTAGAAGTCCTGGTGGAGAAGGAGGAACAGGAGGAGACGGTTTTCAAAAACTATTTTGTCCTACCCTTGGTTCACCTCTGAGCAAATCTGACCAAAGAAATATAGACTTTAATAGTAGAGGACCTCGAGTACTTGCTTTTTGTAAAGTTTAGTCATAATGCTTTCAGCGATTTTGGTGAAGAAGTGGTAACTGTGAAAAATTTATGGACGACGACGAACAACATGATCGGAAAAGCTCATTTAAGCTACGCATTCGGTTCAAGTGAGCAAAGAATATGTAAACATATTATTATAGCACCTTTTAAATTCTAAACTCCTCAAAATCTTAATTAGACACATTTTTATAGTGGTTACTCTTAGAAGGACTTAGGAATACATTCAGTTTATTTTTTTGCCCTGATAACTTCACGTCTGATTTAAATTCGAGTTCAACTGATGAAAGTCTTTTTGTCAGAAACGATCATCTTGAGCATTGTTTTGGCGCCCTTTTTGAAAACCTATAACTTTGGTGTTTGGTGTTTGGACTCACGGCGGGTGTGACCGGTCGACAGGGGATGCTTACTCCTCCATGGCACCTGATCCCACCCCTTGGTTTCCAGAGGTCCGTGTTTATCCATTTTTACCGGATTTGTACCTATGTCCTGGACATTCTATTGATTTATGCTTTGGTATCTGAGGTTTTTATATCTATAGTATACCAAGCGTTTTAAGCTGATACAACTTCTGTGCATAAGATATATAAGAGACCTATCCAGACTGCGGTATTTTGTCTTTAAACATGCAGGAAAGAACATACAATTTATAAATATTTCATACACACGTATCACTCACTCTCTCAGAATGTTGCATTAGGCCTATGTAAATATTGTGCGCTTCGTATATATGTATCTGATATGTATTTGACGTAAGGAAACAATTGAATCGGCTTGACTGATTACTTTGCATCAGACATTACAGCTAGCTCTATAAAATTCGTGTTAGTCATAATTGAGTTCTGATACAAATTATTTAAAAGTACGTGTTCAATTAGGATGAGTATATAATGTCGTTTATTTACAGAAACATTGCCCCGCCTAGAAACGTAGGCTACAGTGGAAGTTTAGTTGTTTTCAAGTCTATTAGTGAAAAGGATGAAAAATTGATGCTTTGCATAAGGTTTCAAAATTATTGTCTTTCGGAAGTATGTCTATATCAAATGAAGTCTTATTGACAAAAACGATCGTCTTGAGCATTTGTTTTGGTCTCTTGTAAAACTATAACTTTGGTATTGTTAATAATATTTAAAATTCCGGTGCAGAATCTCCAAACAAATATGTTTAACATAACAGAACCACAATCAGTAAATGTTTACATGTATACTGACCATGGAAATATTCGCTGAAAATAAAATACTTATTGACAGTAACTCACGGTCACAAACACATGTTTTACAAACTTCAGAGAGGAAACGTATGTACCTTGTGCACCCAAGCGCTAACTTTATGAAAGCTACGAGGACTGCTTACAATCGAATCCGTTTGTCAACAGATTAGACTCTCTCGCTCACAAGTACATGTAATTCAAAAGGTAGAGAGATGGTGAGACCTCTGTGATACACTCGAGCCAAGCTATCATCTTAATAAATATTTGTCACTTTGTATCAATATGAAATCTTAGAAAGCAAAGTATAAATCTTCGGGAAGTCCAGGATACGTATACAAAGCTGGTGAATATCGAACAAACG
Organism: Atrina japonica; assembly: GCA_030159075.1. Taxonomy (NCBI): domain Eukaryota; kingdom Metazoa; phylum Mollusca; class Bivalvia; order Pterioida; family Pinnidae; genus Atrina; species Atrina japonica. The sequence goes on from BROG01000185.1 coordinate 78,493, forward strand.
TGGACATCTAGAAAACCTAGATGTGGGACCAGGTGTCATGGAGCAGTCTAAGATGAATATTGTCTGGTAAATATGATACAATGTCTGGTAAATATGACACAGTCTGGTAAATATGACACAATGTCCGATGAATATGACATGAACCTTGTTGAGAAAAGATTTCCATTTTTTTACATCTACTATATCAAATTATTACTTGAAACCTTTCTTCGCGTGCCATAATCCCACTATAAAAATTCTCTCTGTAGCGCAATATTTATACCAGTAATAAGTAGATATAAAAAATCTCAGATACCAAAGTGTAAATCTTGAAGATGACCAAGATACAATATATAAATCTGATTAATATTGGACAAAAATGGACCTCTGGAAATCTAGAGGTGGGATCACATGCCTTGGAGGAGTATCCCCTGTTGACGGGCACCCCTGTGCGAGTCCACAGTCATATTCAAATGGAATAAGTAAGGAATAATTCTTCGTCATAATTAGCAGAGACGACTCAATAACCGCTATCGAACAGGTAACTCAACATTTCATCTAGAGAAACAGGGTAATTGCAAACAATACCAACGCGATTCTCGATTTCCCTATAATAATACCTGATCAGTAAGTAGTTTGCCTCTGTATATGAAATATTGAACAGGCAATGTCATATTGTGAGATAAGAACACCATATCATGCAGGTGATATGGTATATTTTGTGGAAAATGTATGATGGGAAAGTCGAAATCGTCGCGATTGTCGTATAGCTTGTTTGTTAATTTGCCGCCTGTGTCTATATTAAGTAGGAGTCATGTGTGCTTGATTCTGTTGTGCAGATATATCGCATTGACATATGTATGAACATTGCCATTATTAGTTAAATTAACAAAACATCGTTTCAACTGATACTGATTTCGAATATTGGGGCTTAACTGGATACCTAAACTTTCCCAGAAACCTCACATAAATATAAATTCATAGCAGGATCCAGCAAATGTTCCACCAAACCTTTATCTTTACTTCTTGCCAAGACACTGACAGCCGTTAAGGAGAAACTTGAACAATACTGTACAGTTGCTTACTCCAGAAGCGGTGTAAATCAGATATGGATACTTAAAATTTTAAACAACTTTTAGAAAATTTAAAGACATAATTTTTCTAAAATTCATAGTGACAAAACATAAATTAATTCCGCATGAAAATTTAAAAAGATAATTTACAGCATCAACAACTGTATATTTTCTCTTACTATAAATGGTATCTGAAAATTTAAACATATAGTTATTGGTTATGATGATACTTATTTCGTCCAACATCACTGTGAAGCTAAAAATATATATACACTGAAGTCAATATAAACAGATGCTGGAATTTCTATCTAGACAATAGAGAGCCGTCGTAGCTCCGCGGTAGAGAGATCGATTCGCAACCGCAGGATCGCTGGTTCGAGCCTAGGTAGATGCGCGTTAAAGAACCCTCACTGCTCAATGACCGTAAGTGCCGAGCATAGACCAAAATCTGTTCAAGCCCTTCATCGGTATTTGGTAACGTCTCCATATAAGTGAAAGATTCTTGAGTGGGACGTTTAACAACAACAACATTCATGTTATAACAGGCAATATATCAATACTGTTCGGAGATATGTCATTAAGCATACTGTCGGTATTCCCAATTGCGCCCCTTCATTGCCTGGTCAGTTCCTTTATTCATACGAAGCAGGCTTCATTCAGAAGCCTCTGAATAAAAACAATCATTCGTTATACAGCATCAATTCCAACACGATTTACAACTAATATATTTACAATGTGTATTGTAAATGTTATTAATGGTATTACAACAATGTTTTCCAAATAGAATTTTTGAATTTTGAAAAACAATTTCTCAGTTATATGGTGGCAGTCAGTTTTCAATGGTGGAGGATAAAACCCGGTTACAATGTTCCCTGGAAGAAACCACCGGCCTTTCAAATTGACAATGTATTTGTAATGTTTGAAGACCAGGCCCCGCTTGTATAAAACATCTCAAATTTGAGATTTCCTCAAGCTTGAATGACGTTGAGATTTCCTCAACTGAGTTTTCCTCAAAATCGGCTTGTATAAACATTCCTCAAATACCTTGAGGAAAATCTCAGCTGAGAGAAAAGTTGAGGGATTACTCATTGATATAAGTGGCCCAAAGAGAACTCTTTAAGGCTAAATGGCAAGAAAGCTGACAGCAACTTACGGGAAATTGATGCTTGCGCGGTGACGCTCCGCATTAATATGTTAAGTATAGTGACTGATATGTATAAACTACATGTAGATGGGTACATACTACTGTAGTGTTACCTGCATTTTAAAACAAACATTTTATCTGTGTTATGTACACCATTAGATTTATTTTCCCACATTTCAGTTTAGTTTATTCCGAATCTATAGAAAGATATTTGAAAATGATGAATAATATGACTGAATCGGATTGTGAAATTTTATTAAATACTAGAAGGCGACGCCTCGAGGAGTGTTGATGAATAGAAAATAAATAAAACAAATGGTAAAAAATATCGATTGTAACAATGTGTGTGTTTATTCTTGATATATGACCACAGTAGCCTTGTTTTTTCCCGTTGTCTTTCTGTTTTATTCATGGCTACAAAATCATTTATGTATTTACTTCCGTACCTCACAGACACATGTACATGTATTTATCAATGAAGCAGACAAATTGTGCAATTTCAGTCGAGTTGATTATTTGTTACGACGAATTTGCAAGCTATTCCTTTACATTCATCCCGCTATATTTTAAGTCGGCTTGAATCATTTCACTTGTACCTGGGAGGTGAAAAAAAACCACACACACAAAACAAAAAACAAACAAATGAAAGTTTTTACTGTTTCTTTTTTTTTCTTTTTCTTTTTGTATTTTTACATGCAAGCCAACGCCTGTGATCATCTTAGATATGTGTAGATCTATAGGCCCTTGTGTGACATCAATCTGATCACAGGAAGTGAAATTTTGTCAGTATATTGATAAACAAATCATTTACATAGCTTGCCTTCCCTTGTTTACCTCCTCATTACAGAGGGCAAGCTATGTAAATGATTTGTCTATCAATATACCGACGGAATTTCAGGTTCCTGTGACCTGACGTTGTGCTTGAACTTTGTAGTTTCACAATTATTTTTTCAGATAATATAATTAAGATAAGATAATTTTAATTTAAAATCCGAAAAAATAACATCAGAAGCATAAACTCTGCAGAACATTTTTGCCGACTAAAAGTTTCTCGGAGTCAATTAATTTTATTTACTTATAGAATGGGTCTCCGCAATAATTTTCTCGGACTTGTTGGTTAGGCCTGTGGCATTTTTCCCATGTAGGGAATAAGTTTGTCTTTGGGGGGGGGGGGAATATTGGGCTTCCTGTGTATGTAGGATGACTGTAATTCTTATTATTCACCACTCCAGTTCTTCTAATAAACTATTATAGCAATGTGACAAATAAAAACTATATTATCTGAGGCTTTGTCCGCTGGGACCAGTACATATTGGTACTGGTAAACCTTAAAACCGTTTTTGCAACAAAATAGTGGATATTTTTTCTTATTCGGATACAAGAGAAATCAAAAGTGCATAAAAGAAGAGGTATTGCCAAAACAAAATATATAGATTTATATCTAGACAATGCAACGTCTCATTAGATCCCTGGAAACATTTACTGTTGAAAAGCATCAAGAATAGTCTTATTAATGTTGTAATGTTCTGAAATTCTATAAGTTTGCCATCTTGACCTATCTGTACTTGATATAGTATAACCGTTACCTTGGCCACTTACAGTTCAATATCTGTTTGATAATGAATTTGCATCCAGCTCTGTGCCAGACAAAATGATGTAAAATTTTAATTTCGTTTTGTTTGCTAGAAATAAAGCAAATTATAGAATAGACGCGTTCCTCATGCGTGCTCAGCACGTGCCACGTATATAACATAAAACATTACGCAGCTGCAGACGAAATTAATTTGGCTGATTTTATTTGGGGTAAATATGGATTATATTTGAATATATATACATTGCATGATCTATTCTTGCAATGTATACCCGTTTTGTGAACTTAGACAATCTCACTTTTAGTCTTTTGAGCCCACAAAACATGGCGGTATTAGTGTAGAATGAAATTAGTAAACAGTTAAACCATGTTATTACGTACATTTTGCTACATTATTTGCTACATTGTTATTTCCATATCTCACTCTGAATTCGTTAGTGTATGTCTTTATGTCACAATAAAGGTAATATTTCAGACGGGAAGTATTTCATAATGACTGGCCTTTCTAAGATACTGAACAGTTTCCAAAATCTATTGCTATTGTATTTCTAAAGATAAATGATTTAAAACACATTGTATATGGTATCCCTATCCGCCGATATGATAAGACATAGTACACCGTTGTCCTACCGACAGTGATATATCATTGCTATCATATAAAACTTTAATTCATTAGACCAATATTCAACTGATGTCCACATTCCTCGATTGTTTCGTTGCTGTCCACTATAACCTCCAGAGTTCAAGGCCGAGGTTCGCTGGCTGTGGTGATCAAGTCCTTGACCAGGATCGCATGTCTTTTCGTATACACTACTGAGAACATTTATGTATGTCTCATTTGAGTGCCTATAATATACTACATTGTATAGTTGTTTAACTATTGTCGGCCTTTTGCCTCAACAGCCATACAGATGTTGTTTCTGCTTTCCTGCTCACTGATCCAATAAGTTTCCCTTACAAGGTCTTCCAATAAAATTTGTTCTTTCTTTGTTCGTATGTGCCAACCATCCTTTCTTCCCATGTCACCGTAAGTTCCACCAGAACAGCCTGTTTTGTTGCAGGGACCAAATGACAATATCTGGTCTCTGGTGGTAATAGCTATTTCTGAAGGGAACTGCATGCGTTGTTTCATGTCTATTAGCATCTGTCGGTCTCGTATGGTTCCTAACAGATCACTGTCTTCTACTCCTCCTACGGTTATATTTCATTCTGCCTCAACGAAGTTGTGTATCGACCACCCTTCAAAGCTTTACAACAAGAAGATAAGATAACCGAAGACGATGATGAGCTTTACACACAGAACACAGTTTGGTTTGTCTGTTTATCCCTTTGTCGTTAAGTTGCTTGGACTGTCGTTGTCGTGAAGTTGCTTGGACTAGACTACGTCGTACATAGACTGAAATGCGAAGCTCAAATGTGAGTCTGTGTGGCTCCATTAACCAGTTGTCGGTCCATGTTAATTTCTTCGACCGCGTTCCTCCCGTTTCAACCAACTGTCTTGTCTCTCCATGCCTATTAAAGTAGTACTGCTTTAACTATTCCTGTATCTTTTTCCACCATGTGGACTTCCGGGTGGAATAAGTGTCGCTTTTCCTCCCATGTTGCTGTTCCCAATCTTGTTGTTGAAGGTACGTGCTTACGCTAAACACTTTGTGTCCAACTGCAACTTTGCCAACGATATCCTGTGTCTTAGGTGAGATTCTAGGGCCAGTTTCACAAAATGTGAAGAATTACGTGTAGACGTAGTCGTAACTTTCGCCTGAAATGAGTTCCACTAAAGGTCGTGTCTTTCTTCCTACGTATAAGCTTACGTCTGAGTCTATGTCTGCTACAAAGTACTAATACCATACGTATCTATAAGTGTGTCCGACGATCCTCGGACTGGACAGGGAAGTATCAGTGAGATGGTATGGTGGTCGCCAGCTCAGACACATACGTGGGTTTTCTTTTGGGCACTTCGGTTTCCTCCCACAGTAAGGACTCCCTCACGCCAACATCAGTGTCAACGAACACGTAAATAAAATCGTAACGCGAATTATGCCTACGTTTATCGTCAAAGATACGACCATTAATTAAACTTAGCTGTATCTCCTGGACTGTTCTCTTAGCTTACCATTTCCGTCCTTGGTCTGGCACCATAAAAACTCACGATTGAGAATATTCTCAAATCGACATGTTTAGCCAATCAGATTTTTAAGTTATCCAAAGTTTAGTAAAATTTTCAGATTTAAGTCATTCTTATTGGACCTAGCGCAGATCTTATCCTCATTCCAAAAGTCCGAGTCTTTCCATCAATACAGTTCCTCGGCACGAGTTGTCTCCCTTTGGTAAGTGATTGCTTATAAGGGGTATATGTAACATATCTTTATCGTTTGTTATCAAATATATGCCTATTACTTATGATTACCTGAAGAAGAACTCATTTGAGTCTAGCCTCTTAACTACGTAAACGGCAAGAGTAGTATATGTCCCATACTTGGACCCACCTTTTTCCGAGAAACGAAACATACCCAGATTTCCAGGAATCGCAGTTATATATAGATGATGATATATAACGTATTAGGGTCTGGTGTCGCCGGGTAAATTATAGATAACTGTCGATTCCACCCGCAGCGTGCATGGGGTCGCAGGTGTCCAATCTGTGTGAAAACGCCATAAGCAATTTCACCCCAATTTAAAAACATGTCTAATCAATCTAATGTTATTGGATTTACCGATGTGATGTCTATTACGACCCAATATATTCAACCGTTATTGGATCTACCGATTCCCCCCGATTTTAAAAAAAAACTTTTTTAAAGCCCAAACGTGTATACACGGGGCAGACCTATCGTTTTGACAAAATTTCCTCGACACGCAGGTTAAAGTTTGTACCCACTTTTGTATAAAGTGTCCTATTGAGGGAAAGGGTTATCGATATAGACGTTTATTTTACACCTCGTGAGGTTGATAAACGATAGAGGTTTGCAAGATGGCGATAAATTTCGCATCATCATCAATCACCCGAAATTCCCGAAACCGTTCAGTACGAAATATATCACCGTCTCGGGTGATTTAGCCAAAGATTTATTCAAAGCACTGAAAGACTATATAGAATATTACGAACCCAATAGTCGTCCATCTACGACAATGCCAAGGGGGGAATGGGAGACCCAAAGAACCGGTGACAAAGACGGCTTCGTCGTCGAAAAGAAGTATCATCACTAAAAACGACGACATACGTGTTTTGCACGAGCCATCGTTACGGCGGTTGCCAACAAACATAAAGATAAATGGACGAATTCCCAGCTTCGACACTTCAACGATAGTCGAAAATTACAACGGGTCGAAGCGTTAAAACTTCACGAAGAAGCGGGAGTTCCCGTCCGGGATCACGGTTGTACCTTAGAAGACGTGAAAGAGTTTGCCGATCACTTGGACGTGCAGATTAACATAGTGGACGGTGATCAGTTCAACGAGATCATCTATACGACCGAAGGAAGCGACGACGATGTACAAGAATGGAGATCACTTCGACGTGATTACGACCATGACGGGGTTTTTGGGTAAAAGATATTACTGTACTTGTAAAAAATCGTACTAGATCGCCACAGATGTCCTGAAAAGTGTTTATCGTGCTTCGGTTATAATTGCCCGGGTGGTGAAAGGAAAGTGTGCGACGATTGTAACAGAACGTTTTTCGGCGAAGAATGTTTTAAGGAACATAAACGCGTCAGAGGCACGAGAGACGGCGAAACGGACATGGTTTGTTTGTTTAGAGTGTGAACGAGTGGTCAAAGACTTGAAAACCATATATTTCCGAATGCCCGAATTGTAAACAACATGCCGACATGACGACACACAAGTGTTTCATGCTCAAGAAACGATGTAAGGGTGGAAACTGCAGATCGTCAAAGTGTACGGACGAGAAACAATGTTACAGTTGTAAAACGCGAACGACGAATTATTATTTTTACGATATAGAAGCGACGCAAGACACCGGCGTTCACATACCGAATCTAATCGTGTGTCAAGAGTTTAACGGCCAACAACACGAATTTTCTACGGTAGACGATTTTTGCGAGTTTGTTTTGGACAAAAAGGGCACGTTCATAGCACACAATGAAACATACGACGCGCAGTTTTTGTTAAAATATTGTCGTGGAACATAACGTTAAACCTTAATGCATTTACAACGGTACGAAGGGTACATGGAAGTAACCGTTCGCTTTATCGATTCCATAAATTTTGTCCAATCTGCTCTGGCAGTTTCCGAAATACGTTTGGTTTGACCGAACTCAAAAAGGGTTATTTTCCACATTATTTCAACATCGTGTCACCAAAATCACGTTTGCCTAGCAAAAAACACTACGGTTTCGATTATATGAGCGTTCGCAATAGGAAAGAGTTTTTTAGCATGGTACGACGTGCGAAAGAACGACGTGTTTGATTTCCAGAAAGAATTGAGGGACTACTGCACGTCCGACGTCGACATATACGGCCCATGTTGAAATTCAGGGAAGACTTTATCGAGCTGGAAAATATAGATCCGTTACAGTACGTGACGATAGCGTCCGTGTGCATGACCGTTTATAGAAGCAATTACATGCCCGAAAAAACGATAGCCGTAACGATAACGTCGCTTACAGCGCGAAATCCATTTCTTGGTTGGATCATCAGAGGACGTCGTCATTCGACACGCGTTGAACGGCGGCGAGGTGAATCTGCCCGACATCGGTAAAGTCGACGGGTATTGCGAAGACACAAAGACGGAAAATTTCAAGGTTGTTTCTGGCACGGGTGTGAAAAGTGTTACGCGCGGACACCGTCAATAACAAGAACCAATAGACATGGAAAACGCTCAGAAAACGAACCGACGCGAAAAACGAGAAATAAGGCGTGCCGGTTACGAGTTAATCGAGGCCTGGGAATGCGATACAAAAGGTATAAAAAAATAAAGAGATCGTGACGCCGTTAAATCCCCGAGATGCCTTTTTCGGCGGTAGAACAAACGTGACCAAGTTAATATACGATTTCGACGGAAAAGAAAAGGGTCGATACGATTAGTTTGTATCCAGTTTTATAAGACCTACCCGGTCGGACATCCCGATAAAATATATAATCCCGAACACGTCGATCGAAATTGGTTGGGGTTCGTAAAATGTAAAGTCGTACCGCCCCGGAAATTATATCATCCCGTCTTACCCGTCAAAATGAAATGCAGAAAGGCCGAAAAACTCTTGTTCCCGCTGTGTAAGACGTGTGCCGCCGACGAACAGAGGTCTTTTGAGGGGACGTGGTGTACTCCCGAGCTATTCAAGGCCTTGGATAAGGGTTACGAGATAGAGAAAATTTACGAAGTTTGGGATTTTCTTTACACCAGCGAGGACACGGACCTCTTCAAAGAATATGAACTTTATGAAAATCAAGATGGAAAGTTCCGAATTAAAGGTCGGTCCCGGCACCCCTTACGAATCGGAAGAACGGTATAAAAAAATGGTCAGAGAACGATTAGGTATCGACTTGGGTAAAATAGAATATAATCCGGGCATGCGCGCAATCTCTAATTATGTCTCAACTCTCTCTGGGGTAAATTCGGTCAAAGGGTCAACATGAAACAAACTTAACGAACCGAAATAATTCTATACTATTGCTGGACGACACGATAGACAACATTCAGTTTATCAACGACGACATGGTCCAGATGTCTTACGATTTAAAGAGACAATTCGTCGACAAGGGCAAGGATGTCAACATCTTCATAGCGTGTTATACGACGGCGCACGCCAGAACCATGTTATACGACGTGTTTTACGATAGGGTTTTGGGATTTGACACCGATAGCGTGTGGTACGTCGATCGCGACGACGGGGTCTCGATCGACACGGGGTGATAACTTGGGAGATTTGACGGACGAATTAAGCGGCGATTTTATAACGTCGTGGTGTGACCCAAATCTTATTCGTACGAAACGAACGCGGGTAAAAAGGTGTGTAAGGTCAAGGGGTTTAGTTTGAATTACGAAAATTCTCTTTACTTCAACCGAGACACCGACGTCGTCAAAGAAACGCGTCAGAGGATTACAAACCGTCCGAGAAAACGCCATCACGAGAGATTCCAAAACCAAACGAATAGTGAATCGATACCAGGAGAAAGAGTTTACGTTGTATTACGTAAACGGGCGATGACGGACGAGTACGAAACGCTTCCCTACGGGTATTAAAAATTTATTAATAAATTTTTAATGGACCAACAATTCCTCTCTGACGAACGTTCTTTGAGGTGCCGGTTCCCCGAGATAATACATGTCGACGCCCTGCATTCTAAAATGTCTGTCTATGTCGTGTTTATCGACGCTCCAGATGGGGTCGGTGGCCCTTTTTTTACCGCCTTCCAATGATACAGATATCTTACTTTCGAAAAAGGGCTGATGGGTGGTTGAACTTTATCGACGGGTTTACCTTTTCGGGCGGGTTGGTCTCTTCGTTGATCGTTTTTTACGACTTCCTGTAACCGCTTCACCCATTCTCTGACTGTCCTTAGATTTCATCTCTTGATCGTATTGATAGCTAAACAACTGTTCTCCCAACGTTCTATTAAATCGTTCGACGATGGCTTTGTGAACGTCGACTCTTCCCCTTCTTATTCTCGCGTCGTGTCTAGACATGAGTTTGTGAATTCGCGACCGGGATCGACCTGTAGTACCTTCGGAAACGTTAAACGTCTTTCGTAAATCTTTTCGAAAGCGTCGGCCACTTCTTTACTGTCTTTGCTCGTCCGCTTCTTTGTGACGAGTGCCCACGTCGACCAACGTCAGCGCGTATTTGTACGTTTTCCCGCCCACCTTATCGTGTGGTAAAAACAACAGATCGGCCTGGTGCGTGTCGTTTTCTTTCGAGTTTTCGAATCGGGGTCGCACGATTTTCTTGGGGGCGGGCAGATAGATTTGCCACACGTCTTGTTTTTTCAGGAACTTGAACGCCTCCCTTTCGTCGAAGTTGGCCACCTTGGCCAATTTCTTGATAGCTGCCTTTCCTTTCCAATAGTGTTTGTAATAGATCTCTTCCATTTTACTTTAGGCGACATATTTTTTTACAAAATAAGTCTGTATCACATTTTTTTTATTCTGTATCGGAATCCAAGTCCAAGTCTTCTTGACACTCGGTCAAAGCCGGTAGAGGAGCAACGTCGAGCGTTTGCTGACGTAAACGCTTTCTATATGTAAAGACCCAATTGCCAAACATCGTTTTTTCGAGTAATTGAGTGGATCGGTTTCGACGAGTCGGCTTTTATCTTTCGGGTCGGCGTCTGTTCTCTTTCTATAAAAAATAGGTTTTATTTTTTTATCTTTATCGATTTTCACTTTCGGGTATATAACAAGGTTTCCGCTTTTATTTTGTTTGACAATAGTCATATCGTTGATATCGATGGGGGATTTTCGACCTCCGTTTTTCAGTTCCTTTGCGAGTTTCTCTATTTCCGTTCTTAAGAACGTCGCATGTCGGCAAACTCTTTTTCACATTTAAAATCCATAGAATAATCGCGTAACTTTTCGGTAGAAGTGTCCTTATTTTTCCACAATCCGGACGATTCCGTTTTGGGAGTGCGTATAACCAACGGTTTCACACCGTCCGAATACTTGTACGCGATGTAAACTTTCTGATAACGCACCGGTTTCGTAGCCACATAATGGTTTCCGATTCTTTTAAATTGTCTACGTCAAAGTTCTCAATTGTCACAAATGCCATGTTTTCTTTTTATAACGAAAAATTTTCTTTAAGTCATTTTTTTTCAAAAGGATCGTAAAATTTTTCTTATCCATTTTTCCGTTCTGTGAGAACAATACTATCTCGGTAAAACGTCTCATTTCTTAACGTAAAAAAAATTATTAAATGGCAGCGTAAAACAGATTTTAAAGAATGACGACATACCGTGTCAACAGTTGAACGACCAAGTATTACTGTATTGGTCCGAAGACGAACTAACGTGTCAAATGCCGCGCATGCGTAGAAACTACCCGTGTAAACATCCGGTCATCGCGAACTCGTTGTTTTGTAGCATTCATCACAAGTACGTGAAAGAGCGAGGTATCGACAGGTTGAAATATTGCACCTCTTGTCGAAAATGGATGGCGAATAGTACTAAATACGAAACGTGTTATGCGTGCGGTGGAAAAGAACGCGCAGACGAGTGGCATAAGATGCATAAAAGGTCAGAGAGAAGACGCGGACGTCCTAAAAAAAACCGACGATTTTTAAAATATAGTGTTGTCTTAAAAATCTACGATTATCGCAAAGCGGATTTGTTTACGAGATCTTGGAGTTGCTTGCGTAAATCCTCCGTCTCTTTGTCCGACTCCTTTTTTATGACCTTGTGGGTAGAATAGAGTTTGTCCTTCATCTCGCGATACTTGGTCAACTCGTGGGACACGGTGACAAATTCTTGTCCGAGATCTTCCCGTCCTCGAGAGCTCGACTCACCAGATCCGATATCGAATTAAGTTTACTCTCCGCGAGTTTGGTGATCTTGAGGTGTTTTTCCGATTTTTTCAGCAGTAATCGTCTTATCTCTTTCATGGCCAACCCCACCGAACCCACGGTCAAGGCTATAATTTGGAGAGGCAATCCCGCGATGGGAACGAGAAATCCGAGTCCTCCTCCGACGACGCCTCCCGAGATGAGAGCCGCGTCGACGCCGTCTGCGGTGTTCACTATTCGCTTATACTTTTTGTGGATGGTCTTCCGCGTTTCTATCTCTGGTCTGTTCGATCTCGCCGATTCGTTTTTAAACGATATTGTTGCGGATCGCTTTCTATTGGTTCTAATGGTGGATATATGTTTTTACTCATCTCTTTTTTCTTATACGCGAAAATTTTTTATATGTCTAATACGACGACGCCGTTGACGGTCCCCGATTTCGACCCCTTATTCACTCCGAAATTTAGAACGTCTCCCGACGTCACCCGCAACGGAGGATTCAACGTGACGACGTCGCCGGTTTTCGTTTGAAGGGTCTTGTGTTCGACGTCGTTCAAGATGAGCGTCACGTCCAGTTCTCCCAAGAGTCCGACACGAAAGACGTGACCGTCGAACAACATCGTCATGCCCAGCGACGGTCTGATTCTTCCGTTTTTATTCACGTCGAATTGGAACGTGTTCATGATGCGACGGTTTTTTGGTCAACATGTTGACCTCTTCTTTAATGTCTTCCAATAGTTCTTCTCTCTCCAAGTCGTCGTAATAGAATCCCGATCTAGACATCTCTTTTAATTATTTAAAACTAATTTTCTTAAACTCTAAGAGCACGTGAACGGGATGGCCGTGATTGTCGACGGGGTGTCCGTTCTCGTCTTTTACGTGTATCGTTAATTCCGTGATGCGATCGCGTTTCAGCTTTAAGAAAACGGGGCGTTCGATGTTTTCGACGTACAACTCGGAAAATTTCACGTTGGGACACGGCAGGGATTTGACGACGTCGTTCGACCTCCCGTCTTTGAACGTGTCTCCCTTAGTTCCACCGGTTGCAGGTTTATGCTATTGGTCGGGTAGATGGTCCCGACGAGAGAAACTTTTTCGCCGATTCCGAGAATCTTGGTGAGTTCCGGCGGAAGCTGTAGCAAATTAGACCGTTTACCGTCGAGTCTTACTATCATCGTGGTTTTGTCCAATACTATTTTCTCGAGATATTTATTGAGAATTCGTTGTATGTCTTTGAACGTGTACGATCTGGCGTGCACGGTTTGGATTCTCGGTCTGTCTCCACCCTTGGCGTGTTGTATCTCGACGTCTTCTTTTATGTTGTACAGACCGTTCCAAAAATGGACGGACTTTACGCCCACGCACCACTCGTCGTTCGCGTTGTCGATGTATCGAGATAGTTTCACGGGTTCACCGATTTTCGTCACGAGATGAAACATGTTTTTTTATAACAATTTTATTTTTTTAATAAAAGATGAACGTTTACGAGTACAGGGAGGATTTGGATTTGTCGTCTTTCGACGTCTACGTCAATGCGACTAAAAAGTTTCGCGCGTCGTTCGAGAATATCTTCGTCAAGTATAACAACCCGAACGTCTTCGAAGACGGAACTTCCAAATATTACGCCATGTTGCACCGGTGGTATCGGCATTCCGTGACGGGAGGGTTCTGGCAGAACCAGTTAAATTTCGCGGTGTGGTGCGCCACGACCGGATGCGGCGTGACGTTGGGAATGGGAAACGACAAACTGTCGACATCGTTCTTTCGGTTTCACGTTTACTATCAAATCAGAAGAATCTTGAAGGAAATATCGGTCCCCTTGCCCAGCGATTCCGATTTCGAGCACTACACGAACAACGTCGACGCTTCGGCGTACCAGCGGATCTGCCGCGAATTCGGAGTGTCGGTCCGCACGGACTGGAAAATCAAGGGGACCATCTTCGGAACGTATAACACGAAGTGGTCCACGTTCATCGCGAACCGGTCGGATGGTCAGACTGGACGCGTCCATTCGAGTCTTCGCCTGGGCGGTCTTGGGCGCACAAGGTCAAACCAGAGCCTCGATCGTGGACGCCGGCGCCACCTCGCTCGACGCCCAGAAACAATTTTTGGTCAACGTCGAGGATGCGATCAACAGACCGCTCGATCTACCCGCCGACATTTCTCGCTACGAAAATTGTCTAAGATATGCAAATTCCAAACTCGACTTTGTCATCCATCCGGGGCTTTACATGCTACCCAGCAACATGGAGCTGAAAATCGGTGCCAACATCGCCAATTATAATAACGAAATCTTGATCGCGCCCGAAACCACAAAACCGGGGACGAACGTCGACCTCAACGCGAAAACGTTCGCCCAACCTCCCAAACAGATCAAACCACCTCCCATACAGGTCAAACCACCGCCTCCTATACAGATCACGTTCCCGCCGCAAGACGATCACGAAAGTCAAAAGACGGCCGTTCTCGCCCTATCGTTATTTTCTTTTCTTCGTCGAGTTTCGTTAACAACAAGCCGACGACGACAATGCCCAACACCCACAGATGTTCGCCCAACCACACGACGGTGTTGCCGAGCGTCGACAAGATCCAGGAAAGGATGGAACCCAATATACCCGGTAACGTCTCGCCGAATTTGGCAGCCAATCTCGCGAGCAGTTTTCCGACCGCGTCTAGCTGTTTCTTGAGCCATTCCTGTAATCCCCCCTCTTTGTTGGGAGGAGGCGGCGGCGAGGGTATTGTCGCCGTCGTTCCCGGAAGGAGCAATTCGACTAAGAATCCCACCGTCATACCGATGGCGGTCAAGACACTAAAGATGGTGATGCCCTGTTCTTTGAACAGATTGGCGATTCTTTCTCTCAAGGGGAGATCGTCGTCGAGTAACCCCTTGACCGACTCTTTTATGGTGGTCAATTGCGATTTTAAGTTTCCTTTTAGATTGTCGAGACTTTCGTTCACAACATCTATTTCGTTTTGGGTTTTGGTTATCTCTCTCTCGATGCGTTCTCTGTCATCCGGATTTTTTTTAGGTCGTCTTTCCACTGCGACAACGTGTGTTCCAAGTCTACTTTTTTGGATTCTTGAACGCGTAATGAACCGCGAATGGTTTGTAAACTTTTATCTAAACCCAACAGTTCTCTCATGGGTAATACGTGGTTCAGATCTTTCATACTTTCAGACAATCTCTCAATCCCATCGTCCACTCGCTTCACGTCCGTTTCTTCCATCTCGATGTCTCCGAAGGCCTTCGCGATGTCGCGTCTGACCGCCGACGCCTTCTGTCTGAGACCTCTTTTACCTACAGCTTCGAGGAAACCGAGACCGTGTTTTTTCAACGTTCCAATAGCCAGGTATTTGTTCGGATTGCGTTTGTATTTGATCCGTTTACCACGCCACTTGCATAAAGACCCCCATCGTTGTCTCGCCGAATTTCTAAGGTGGTCTCGGACACGCCGATTTCTCGTTTCCATTCATCGATTTTTTTTTTTACCAATTCTAATCGCTCTCGTTCTGGTAAACCATAATCATCCCACTGGAGTGGTTCCGTATTATCCACGGGTTCATCGTTAATCGGTGTTTCTTGAACATCATCGCCGTTACAGCGGATTATCGAACTCGCGAATGTCAGCCATTTTAAAACGAGATAAATTTTTTATTGCGCAATAAAAAAAGATGATGCATTACGGACACATTCTCGATCCCGATAGAAGATTGCGTACTCCCTTCGGTGTGAAGGGCGTTCGCCAAACGGTCACCAATTCCCATAATCCCTCGAGTATCGAAGAAAACCAAACGTTGACGATTCGTTTTCCCAATTTGAGCGACAACGACGACTACGAAACTATGCTTCGATATGGAAATCGGCGTAGAGGGTGGCGATCTCTCTAAGGCGGGTGTTTATAATAATCTGGGGCGTAACATCGTCAAAATAATCGAGGTGAAGATTTCGGGAAATACCGTTCAAACCATCGACGATGCCGATAAATTTTCCCACATATCCCCCAATAGGACTACTTTATAAACGTCCCATCCGTTACCAGGCTCTAACAATATCGAAAAAACTTTGTCAAAACGATAGGTTGGTCCCGTGTAAATAAGCATTTTTAAATAAGCGTTAAATTGTTTATGGCATTTTCAAATTTTTACACTATACCATTGGACACCATATAAATTTTAGTACTTGCGGGGTCACTTCGCTGTGAGGACCCAAATTTTTATATCCTCGTCTCCGGGTAAAAAGCCAAGTAGCTCTCATGCGGTGCCCTCCTCGTCTAATATGGCTTGTTCCATCTCGGCTATCTCCGTTTTTAAATAGGCTAGTTCCCTCTCGCGTTCCTCCTCGTCTAATGAGGATAGTTGCGTCACTTCTATCTCCAGTTCCTCCTTGTCTATTATGGCTTGGTCTATCTCCTCGTTCCAAATAGGTTCTTCATCACCTTGTGCGATCATCTTCCTTTCTAACTTCTCAACAATACTCCGTCTGATCGTCAACTTAGTTATATCAAACTGATCAACATTGATTCTGCATGTTTTCTCGCTCGTACCCATTTTTATATAGACGATAAAATGGCATTTTCAAATTTTTAACAAATCTATCGCTGCGGGTAGAAAAATTTCGAGTTATCTATCGTGTGTAATTTACCCGGCGATCACCAGACCCTGAATACGTTATATATCATCATCTATATATAACTGCGATTCCTGGAAATCTGGGTATGTTTCGTTTCTCGGAAAAAGGTGGGTCCAAGTATGGGACATATACTACTGCAAGCCTACCCAGTCCCCGTTATACGGTCCATGCTGCGATTATTTACCTGTGTGTGTGTGTGTTTGTGTGTTTGTGTGTGTGTGTGCGTTGTTTCTAACTTTTGTTTAGTTTTCAAAATCATAATTATATAACTAATGAAACCGCAAACAATTTTATTTTCAGGGTTGAACATAAAATCGGCGTTGGGCTACATATCATTATTATGATAAAGATTTGAAGATACATGCATTGTGTCGACGATATATAAACATTTAACTGTCAAATTATTGACGTGGTGATTTTGAAGCCACTGAATTTTTTAAAAGAAGGATGGGTATTCAAATGCATATTATAATCTTTTCCCTGGGGAACTGTATTCTTTTCCCTGTAACTTCTTATGTGACTTTACTTTGGTCGGGGACATAAATACGTGTTATATTATTTACATCTTCTTTGGTACTATGTTAGAGAGCTATTGTTGATCGGGTTCGTTATGCCCTAATCAACAAAAGTCCAAAACGAGGCTTTCGCATGCGGTCTCTTTCTCGTTCGCCATCATGGGGTTTGCAAATATTTGGCATTCGCATCCAAGAAAATTTGGCGCTGGCTCGCGATACTGGTACGAAACACAACAAAATTATGATATCTAAAATAAATGTAAACTCCAGTTATATTGGAAATCACATTGAAGTCTCCTTATGGGTGATTTTTACAATACAACTTGAATTTTACCGAGATGAAAGCATGCTCGCAAAAAAAAAAGATGGGGGGGGGGGGGTAACCAGTGTTGATGTATATGAATGCGAAGTTTCACTGATGTCTGATATCTAGCGTCACCTATCTAAAATGTAAAGTGGCATGCTGTAGACTAATCGTCATTCAGTAACTTCACCGTAAACTTCATGATCAGCATCTGCTAAGGGGGTGACCAATTTTTTATTCTGAAAAGGGGGGGGGTCTTGCAAATTTTGTTGATTCAGGGTATTTATTTTCATACCATTGCAGGACAGACTATTTATTATTAAACAGACCAGGGAAAGATTAATGTAAAATATTGCAGTGGTGGATCTAGAAATGTTTCAAAGGGGGAGCATACATGTATATACTATTCAAAAGTGTTATAAAATACAAACCTGACTGCACATTGGATTATTGTGAGACAAGATTGTGATAAGGAACCCTTAAGTTAAAACATGATGATCCCATTTCAATAATTTGGATTCCTTAACCGGTATATATGTGGCCGAGTGGTTTGGGCATTGAACCATGAAGTCTCTCACTTCTTGTCAGCGCAGGTTTGAACCCCGTTGGAACCTAAGCTGATATTTTTGAGAAAGTATGCCAGTTTACTTACAGAAGTTTGGTGGTCTCTTCCTGGTAGTACTGTTCCCTTTACTTCAGTTATGCCGAAGTGCTAGCTCTAATTGTTCAAGGACCAAATCTATATCATTCAGAGCGGAACTCGATATATGCTAAAACAACAATCATCATTATTAATTTACTTATTGGTGATTAATTGACCCATCCATGCACAAATTATTGTATGACACCTTTTATATATAGTACTAAATCCATAAAAAAAAAACTTGTGTACAATTCCAGGTAGGGCAGCTCCGATTAGTATAAATTATGAATTCAGAATGAAAGTATGGTGCACAAAATCAAATCAAATGTTAACAATTTCCCACATAAATCACAATTAGCATAAAGTAATTCTATATCATTCCGCTTCTTCTAAAAGGTAAACCCAATTTTAGATAAACCGGAAATGACCGAGAGTTCAAGTTAAAAAACAACTATGGCAGGATTTGTAAATTAAGTCTTGACAAATGCTAAATATCCATGTTATTAGGGTTATCTTACGGAAAGGAAAATATGTTTATTTACTACATATAAATAGACAAGGTAAGCAACATGGTAAAGATTGAGAGTTCTGGTTGCTTTGTAAACTGATTTGACGTGCCTTGTCTTCGCAATGGGAAATTGATCCTATGGAAGTTAGAGGTTAACGTCGCAAGTCAAAAGTATTTCCTCTTTTACCCAGTACATTGTTACCAAGTTCTCTCCTCTACTAATAAATACTGGCTGCCACCATATAACTGAAAAATTGTTAAGTGTGGCATAAAATTTCAAATTCTGGTATTTAATAAGTGGTGCATTCATTGATGATTAAATTTTTATTTCTCTAGCTGATGATAACACAAGGGGAAAATCATATACATTTTGATATATATTCAAATTTTGTTTAAAATCAATTTTCATATTCATACATGCTTCAAAAATGCAAATGAAGATTACTAATATGTAGGGCAAACACTTTAGAGAGAAACTGAAATAAAGCAAAGTAGGGCTGTTGTTACACTCGATATCGATGTATCAATATACAAATTGATTTGCTACGATAATTGATACATTTTTTTTTAGTATTTATACATTTCATAATGCATTTCACAGTATGTACTTTCTTTTACAATTTCCAAATTTTTCCATTTGTTTAACTTCATATTTATATTCTATTCTAACTGTTCAGTTTGTTCAAATAAACAATGTTTTCCTTGCAATCATTTTTTGAATCATCAGATAGTAAAATACACAGTAAAGCAATTAAATATTTTAATGAGTCTGTATATTTTGAATGCATTATTCAAAGAAGTACAATATTAATCGATTTATCGATATAACAATATCTAATTTCTCATCAATGACCGCTCTAAAACAAAGTGTAGTCAAAAACCATGAAATTCAATAGACAAATCCAGGGTGGATTTATGATTTGATGTAAGAGGGAAGGAAGAGTATAGAGTTGTTTTTGCTGGGCAAATTGGGTAATTTATTTTTATTAATTTTCCTACTTCTTATTTAAAGATATAGAGGCTTTAATTACGAATTTTGTCAAATTCTGGGCTTTTGCGTTTATTTTAATTTACTGTACATACATCTATATTTAGGTGTCCAAACAAGGGGATGGGGCAGGGCATATGCCTGAATCATGTGCAGGTCTTTATATGTTATTATTATTAGCCTCTACAAGAAAAATAGGGAGCTGAAAAAATTGATTTATGAAATGTGGCAAGGGAAGCAAGAAGAAAATTTCTAAACATTAATTCATTTTCACCACAACTTTGGCACCAGTTAAGGTCAGATTATTTATTTTCTTGCTAGTTGAGGACAGATTATTTATTTTCAATGCCAAAATATTTATTTCCTAAATCTGTCACCCCACCCCCTCAGAATCAAATGGGTTGTCCCCTTAGACATTCATTCTAATTTAAATGCGAGACAAGTGAAACTAGTTTGTAAGATAATTTTTAATATGGGCTAAATTACTGAATTGAACATGAACTAATGAAGTAAGCATGCTCCTTAACAGAGTTACACAAGGACTTTCTTCATTATTTGGTGTTCGATATGGATGGAAAGATAGAATTCCTTTGCACAACCACCCATTTTTAAAGGAGAGTTTATTTGTTGCATTCCAAACTCCAAAGAATGTAGCGTACCTATCATTAAATAATAAACCAGTAAATGATCTTTATGATTCTCAGCCTATCATATCTGAAGTGTAGTAAGGTTTTCCTTGGGGTATAATATATGGATTGTCACATTGTCAAACATTAGTCTTTCTCGAAAAATGAAGAAAACCAGCTTTCCAATTGAATTTCGTTCATGTAGAACTTGCCCAGCAAGTTATTTAAAAAGTTAGTGTTAAGCCTGGAGAATTAAATTGTTTCTCTTAGTGTTGTCAAATCCATTGAAAACATAATTGATTATTCAGTAGCATTAGTTAACGCTAACCTATCAATGATTGGCTAATATTGCGATCAAAAACTACTCATGTTATTTTGCTAAGTCTTCATATGTAGCTTACTATATGTACAAGTGCAGCCCCACAATGCATTTGTCTCAATTTTTGTAGGCTGTGGCTAATATGTCAAGATGGAATGAGGTTTCCTGTGATACAACTTGGGCTCAGATGATGAGTGACTGATAAAGCTTGTAATGTTTTTGTCCATGTGTCTGCTACATTTAATCCAAAATGTAATTAACACATCTTATCAGATATACAAAATATATGTGATATAGTTATTATGGATTCCGAAATGTTGGTCAAATGAATGAAGTGCATGTTTTCATGCATGTGGTTTTAGATGTAGGGACTGGTGGTCATAGGATGGTCCCAGAGCAAAATAATTCTAAAACTATTGAAGTATCAAGTATATTTTGTGAAAAGTGTGTATATCTTGATGTATTGAAGATTTCCCAATGAAGAATACAGGGACACTAATGATTATGGACATGAAAAACCACTAGCAGTACAAGGCAACAGGAGTAGTCAGTTCTATAATAACAAGTCTATTATTATAATCCAAGGATTACATTTTCTGAAAGGTTTAGATATTGGTTTAATATAGAAATCATAGATTGTTCAGACATTATTTTTTATCTTTTCAGCCGAGTCTGTAAAAACACACATGGTCTGATCCGAAAGTATGGTCTCAATATGTGCAGAAGATGTTTTAGGGAATATGCAGATGATATTGGATTTAAGAAGGTATGAAATAAGATTCTGATGTACTCCAATATAGACAGAAAGTGGAAATCTTCCAATAGAAAGTGGAAATCTTGGCAGTCAAAGAACTTAAGCATGCCCAATAAAACACAGGGCCCCAAATCCCAAAACTTTGCGACTAAAATGCATTAAAAATTTAAGAAACTCAACATTTGTCCACTGTAAATGTAATTGTACTTTGAAGCTGAATATTGTATTCTATCTGGCCCAAGGGCCATAAAACTATTCTCAGACAAATTTTTTACTCAACTTCAAGAATTTTCTCAACTTGGGTAAAGTTTTGGACCATAAAGAATATTTAGACAAATTTCTTTCTCAAGTGATAATATACTTAAGTACAGTCTGTAGCTGACTTAAGTAAATCTTAACAGTGAAAATGTCTGCCCCTGTGTTCAGATCAGGATAAATAGACTCTAATGTCGTGGACTCCATCACCCTAGACTATTTTGGGACATGTTTAATACTATACTTTGGCTTTTGAAAACAACATGTTATTTGAGCGAAATAAGTTTCGGAGACCAACACTTCTTTCTCTGTTGGCTTGTTTTGGCCATATGACGTTTGTTTACATTAACAATAGGGACGGTGTGAATTTAGACCGGTACATGTGCCCAAATGTATGTCTCGAGTCATTTATCTTATCTAATGTACTCATACTAATTTACTTGTATCTTGAATATCGTTTATTATATACATTATACATATTATATGTATAAATTACTGATTAATTTACAAGACATTTTTAATCTTTTTAAAAAGGTGTATATCTATTCCCCTTTTTATGCCACAAAATGTGCTGCCTATTTGATTTTTAATGCGTTTTATACCTCTTGGTTGGTTATTAACTATTTAATAATAGATTATGTTTAGAATAATGTTCAAACACCAAAGTTAAGTGAATTGGGACATATGTCATGGACCAGATTTACACTACCCCTTGACAATTTTACCTCAGTTGAGAAAATTCTAAAGTTGTTTTATGGTCTGCGAGTTTTCACTTTTTACTCTGATGAGTAAATTTTTAACTTTTAAGAATTTTGTCTCAGGATTTTCTGTGTTTATGGCCCTGGGCCCTGGTCTTGACAAGAGAAAAAGCAAGACTAATTTCAGGGTTTTGAGGCACAGCAGCTAAAAATATCAGAAGTGAAACAGAAATTGGGCCTCTAAATTAAAAAATATTCAAACCAATAACATAGGAGGGATTAACCTGCAACACAGGAATAAACCAGAAGCATTTGAGAAATAAACCAGTAAAGTTGGAGAAATAAACCTGTAGCAAAGGGAAAATGAACCAGTAACAGTTTCATATGGGAATAAATCAGTAAGGCCATAATGATTATAAGCAGAATTCTTGGGCACTGCCACATTACAAAAAATGATGCCACATTCTAAATATTTAAAGCAGTAACAAAGGAGGAAAATTAACCAGTAACAAAGGGCAAGTAAACCAATACACCAGTAACATATGGTGGGGGTCAAAGGTGAGCATGCATGAGTCTCATTCTGTTGGGATGGCATTGGATTGAGTCTATTAATTGTAGTCCCTATCCTTGTATCTATACATTAAGGTTTATGCTACAAGTCTTTAACTCTTGGTCTCTTTTTCTAATCCACAAATTATCTTAAGTGTTTTTACATTGTTAAATAAAAAATAAAAAAGATAAAACTGTCATCAGCATTGTATGTATTAATTGTAACAACATTATCAAAGTCTTTGTTTCTTTTCAGCTTGACTAATTCCATCATCTGGTGACAGAAGATGTGGGACATTGGTGGACATGACATTCACCCCAAATAGTGACCATGTGTTATATTGAATGACTGTTACATTAAATGTCAACATCTTTTACATGTTGTTTTTATTGCTGTTGTAAATCAATGATGATTTTAAGCTCATCATACTGTCCGTTACTTCAGACTAAGAGGTACCAGATTCCCTTCTCAAAAGCAAACAAAACTTGTTCTGGTTGGTCAGGGTGTCCTTTGATGACTAAAGGGCCTCATTGGCTGAGTGGTTCGAGCACCATACTTTGAACCATAAAGTCTCTCACTTCTAATCAGTGCAGGTTTGGATCCCGCTGGAACCTAAGCTGATTTTGAGAGAAAGTTTGTCAGTTTACTTGGGGAAGGTCGGTGGTCTCTTTCCGTGTTCCCTCCTCCACCATTAAAAAATGGTTGCCATATATAAATGAAAACTTGTTGAGTGTGGCATAAAACACTTCATATTGATGACTGAAACCTGAGGGCAACAAGTCCTAGTAAAGATCCAAGGCTGTTATTGCATGCATGTAGCACAGGTTAAAATGGGTGGAACTTCAACGTCTGGTTATATATGGAAAAAAAATGAAGAAAGCAAATTAACAAGAAACAACTCTGTGAAATTATTTTATCGAGGTCGGCAAACTGATCTTTAAACCTTACCTCACTTACCCGTGTTTTCCTGGTGTGGTATTGGCTGCAATCGGACATCACTTTAGTACCAAAGTAAATTTGCACATGTTTACAAATATAACGAGTCTAAATTTAATCATAACAGGCTACTCGTGGACACATAAATATTAAAAATCCAGTAATGCATGAAATCCATGCAAGGCAATATGTTATATCTATACATCATTTTTTTTTTTTTAAATAGTTGTTTTTGACAGAAACCAGATGTGCCACTTTTTTTACCTTGGTAGACCTGTACTTGTGGGCCCGAGTAACCTGGTGTTATCATTGTTAAGTGTGTAGCGTGGACATTAGTAGTCTTCCCTGCAAGCTTGTCTATGAGAGGTCCACAATTGTCTAGAACACCACTCATGCAGAATATATACAACCACCTCGGACCTCGCAATCGGTACTGCTTCTCTATGTCATGAAAATATTGATACATGTACTTAAAATCCAAAGACTTGAGCCAGGCACAATAAAACTTGATGGAAATTACTTATTAAGTAAGAATCCAATATTATTCGACACAGTAGGACTACAATAAAGCCCTAACATTAAAATAGGGGCCTCTGTGGCAGTGATCAGAGCAGTACATATGAATTCTTCCATCTCAAAATGGCAGCAGTTGGGAGTCCTACTGGCATCTAAGCTGATGTATAAAAGTTAGCCAGTTTCTTTGTGGAAGTCTGGTTTCGTGTTACCAGGTTCTTGCCATCAGTAATGGTGACGTCCAAGTAACTATAACTGGAGTACCTCATACAAAGAAGTGACGAGTATAAAGACTTAAGTTTAAATCTTACCATGTATACCTCGACATTTTTGTTAAATTTTACCCTGTATATTAACTCAACTTTTCTGCAGTGGATCTCTCATTGATTTTGTTTTCTGATGTTGCATAGAGGATCTAATGAAACCTGGTAGATGTGTCGTGTTTGACCAATGAAAATGTAGCTTTTGTGATTTTTTATTTTTATTGAATGGTAAAGTCAAAGGTATGTAAACATAACAATGCTGATCACACACATCTGGAAAAAAATTAATTCCTTTCAAAACCTTGGATAGAATCAAATCATTTCATTGTTATAACATTGAGTTACACCTCTTAACCATTCGATAGACTTTTAAGATCTTGTTAAGTTGCATTTTCATTGGAGTAAACCTGAACAAGGTCACTCGCATATGAACCCATAGTGGGTTTCATAAGGTCCTATATGCAACATATCATAAAATGTGAGTGATGAGAGAGTTGAGTTTTTCTAATTAGATTGGTATCAGGGCAGATCCTGGAATTTTCAAAGAGGTGGCTAATTTTTTTTGGGGGGAGGGGGATGACAAGAAGCCATGCACGTGAAAATGTAGAATTCTTTATGCAGTGGTGTAGGAAGCAAATCAAAGTGTTTTTAAAAGTGTGTCAGGTTTGAGGCTATCGATATTAAATTATACTTGTTTATGAATTAAAATTTAAACTTAAAACTATAATAAGATGCATACATCATTAACAGTAAAG
Source organism: Atrina japonica (assembly GCA_030159075.1). Lineage (NCBI taxonomy): Eukaryota > Metazoa > Mollusca > Bivalvia > Pterioida > Pinnidae > Atrina > Atrina japonica. Next base: position 103,993 of record BROG01000185.1, read on the forward strand.
TGAGGATTTAAAGTTAGTGGTGTAAACTTTAAATTAAGTGGCTGAGCGGTGCGAGGCACAAATATTTTTGGAAATTTGTCTTTAATTTTTCTACTTTTTATTGAAAAATGATAGGTTTTACACCTATTTCATCAATTTTATAATTTTTAGGTGGCACGCTCTCCCTCATCACTGCACATATTGCAAGTGTTGGATTAATTGTGAGGCAATATTTCATTAGGGTTAGGGTTTTAGTATCTTTCAGATAATTTTTTAAAATTTGGAATCCCGTTTTTTTCTACATCCAGATCGAAAGTATGCATAGCAATCTGCTAATAATAATAATCCACTTTGATTGCTAAATTAACTAAAATTGGGACAGAATTTTGGCTTAGTATCCTCCATCCATTGAATTATAACCTCTTTATTGTTCAAAATATCATTGCTGGATTAATTCAGAAGCCCGATGAGGTATCCTCTAGCTTCCGGATACAAAAAAATTGCGATTTCCCTGTGGTCTAGGGTATGCATCCCAGAAATGTTTAATTATTAAAGCCTAGAGAATTGATAATCACACTGAACTCATTTTCATTCTTGCCAAATATTGCATCAAGTTGACATGCGCATCATTTATCCAAAATAAATTGAGTATCAGCAAACGCAAATACATGAGCATGATGAGGGAGTCCAGAAAATCTATGATTTTTTAAAGTTATGGCAAGCTTTTTTCTAGATTCCAGACATGTTGGTGATGTATAAAAAAAATGGTATGTGAGAAATTGGGGGAGGGGGTCGCCATGGTACCTACATCCACATACATGCAATTTGTAAATAGCCTAATTGGCAAGATATAACTTACAATTTGATACAATGTAACTTTTGCCAAGTTCACAAATAAATTTTCATACTCATACAAACTGAGGAACAAAAACAAAAATTTCTTTACCAAAATGATGGGCAACTGGGAACAGAGAGTATATGTAATGTAATTGTTTTGGCAGAGCGTATATTTATATAAATGTTCCAACTTGTTATTAAAATTATATAGGTTTTAAACATTTTTGTTAACTTCTGGGCTTTTGAGTTGATTCATCTACACTTTGGTGTCCATACTTGAATCTGCCACTGGCTATAAATCTTTTAAAACTCTAAACAGCTTACCCTGTATACATTTCAGTATAAATCTTACCCTGTATAACTCCACATTTCAGTATAAATCTTACCCTGTATACATATACATTACAGTATAAATCTTACCCTGTATACATATCCATTACAGTATAAATCTAACCCTGTATAACTCCACATTTTAGTATAAATCTTACCCTGTATACATATACATTTCAGTATTAATCTTACCCTGTGTACATATACATTACAGTATAAATCTTACCCTGTATACATATACATTTCAGTATTAATCTTACCCTGTATACATATACATTACAGTATAATCAAATCTTACCCTGTATACATATACATTTCAGTATAAATCTTACACTGTATACATATACATTACAGTATAAATCTTACCCTGTATACATATACATTTCAGTATAAATCTTACCCTGTATAACTCCACATTTCAGTATTAATCTTACCCTGTATACATATACATCACAGTATAAATCTAACTCTGTATAACTCCACATTTCAGTATAAATCTTACCCTGTATACATATACATTACAGTATAAATCTAACCCTGTATAACTCCACATTTCAGTATTAATCTTACCCTGTATACATATACATTACAGTATAAATCTAACCCTGTATAACTCCACATTTCAGTATTAATCTTACCCTGTATACATATACATTACAGTATAAATCTAACTCTGTATAACTCCACATTTCAGTATAAATCTTACCCTGTATACATATACATTACAGTATAAATCTAACTCTGTATAACTCCACATTTCAGTATAAATCTAACCCTGTATAACTCCACATTTCAGTATAAATCTAACCCTGTATAACTCCACATTACAGTATAAATCTAACCCTGTATAACTCCACATTTCAGTATAAATCTTACCCTGTATAACTCCACATTTCAGTATAAAACTCCACATTACAGTATAAATCTAACCCTGTATAACTCCACATTTCAGTATAAATCTTACCCTGTATAACTCCACATTTCAATTTAAATCTAACACAACATAACATAAGATTTCACTTTAAATATCACCCAGAATAACTTCAGGTTTCAATTTAGATTTTACTCGACATAATTAGATTTCAGTTTAAATATTACCCAGTATTACTTAAGATATATGGAACACATCAAAACAAATCAGACTTTGTAGTGTTTGTTAATGATCTTTATTTCTGTAAAATGCAGCTGATATATACTTTATGATATATACCTTTAATGACTGATCATATCACAGTGTAGCAGAGGATAATTTATGTTAATTTATAATATCTGGTTCTGAAGGTAACTGGTGGTTTATCATAATCTATGGACAATGATCCATAATAAAAGTATCTTAGAAAATTAATTGTTCATCTAATACATTTAGAATTATTTTTCCAACACTTTATTTGTGATGTGTCCTAATAACTTCTTCCAAACAAGCAGTAGAATTTCGCCTCTTTGCCACATTTTGGATGTATACACTTGGTTCCAGATTTCATCTCCTGTGGCTGTTTAAATGGTATGCATAGGGACTTGGCTCCCATGGCAGGTGCGCCCTCCTCCACCACAGCATCCCTGAAATATCAGATGATTGTAGGAAATATATGTATGAGAAACAGAGGGCTTAGTCATTCACATAGATTTTGCCAAATTGGGTAAAATTTGAAGAAAGCAAATCTAGTTATATGATAGAAACAACAATGTTGTACACAGACATATGGACTAGACAGACGAGATACAAGACATCCTGATCTTCCATCTCGGTAGGCAATGAAAAGATTTGTCATTTAGGATTTAATTTGATTTTTTGTTTTACGCCACACTCAACAATTTTTCAGTCATATTTTCAGTTTTTATTGGTGGAAGAGAAACCCCGGTTACCCGGGTAAAGACCACCGACCTTCCGCAAGAAAACTGGCAAACTTTCCCACTTAATTCGAAATGACCCTAGCGGGATTCGAACCAGAGGTGAGAGGCCGTGTGATTTAAAGCGTATTGCTCTAACCACTCAGCCACGGAATTAAATATGATGAAATACAAAATAATGTCTTATAATTCTTGTTAAAGTAACCTTGACATATGTAACTATCTGACTGAGGAAAAGAAAGTCGACTCTACATATTGACAGGTTATCTTGCAAAGTGTCAGACTATTTACCTAACCCAAAACTTAAATATATGTTGCATGTTCTCTCGGCAAATTTAGTAAAACCAGCGCGACAATATGAATATTCATAAGTTAACCACGTGACATAATTCTCCTCCTCCTGTAGAATACATGAGTCTGACACACTTACTCTGAAATTTAGTTTATGAAGTCAACCAAAGGAAATGTTTATTTCACTCACTGAGCATCTTAATATCAAATATAGATAAAAACAATACTAGGATTAATTCTGTGGTATACTTAGAAAATGTCTGTTGGATGTGTCTTTTTGAAATCATTTAGTAAACAATGAATTTGAAGTGTTTGAATTCTGATCAAGAAAAGGAGTTTTTCACACACAGATAAGATAAAATACATGAAAATTTCTACTTTACAAAGCTGGGCAGAAATATTATTTGTTGATAGAAAGGGGCAACGGATTTCTACTGATCAGAAATTAAAATGCTAATAAACAGACAGATTTACATATGTTTTTAGCTAAAGTCAACTCCATACTGTCATGTGATATTATTACCTTGCACTGTCTTTCTTGATCAGATCCTCACAGTCAGGTATCCCACAAAATGGAGCCTGTATAATCTTTTTATTATCCAAACTGTCACAAAAATCTTCCCATTCATGAGAAACAGATAAGTAGGTATCAAGATCTTTCTTTGCTCTGTAAAAATAACAATAATATTAATATACATCTATATCATAAAATTTTCTCTTGATTGGTTAATTCTTAAATACTCATCATAAAACATTAACTATATAAACACAAGACTCTACAATGCTCAGTGTTACAGAGGTATTGTGGGTAATGATGTCCCTAAAAACATGACTCCAAAATGCTCAGTGTAAGAGAGGTATTGTGCATAATAGATCATACAAATATACTGCATGTTTTACTTTATCACACTAAGGCCACTCATAAAATACTGTTGGTAACTCAACCAACTTACTCAAAACTCTACGACTCAATTTTTTTATTGCCATCTTTGGAATTGTCTTTTTATCTGGGCTTTCAGTATGTTCACATCGTTTATATTGTACATGTATATGGTTTTCCAAAAATAAAATAAAAATCTTACCTACCTTCTCACAATACAAATTCTGAGTCATGTTACAGCAAACCAACAATTTTTTAAGGATGGCCTAATCAGCCTCATGAATACTTTACAGACCAGGTCAATACTACTCGTAAAAACATTATAACTTACTTATCATACAAATTCTTCTGTATCCTGTCTAAAAGTGCCTTCAGCTGAGATGAAATGTTGTCCATTTTCAAAGTTGCTTTCTCTCCTGTATCACGTCGGACAGACACCAGTTGATTCTGTTTGATGTCTCTTGGGCCCAGCTCCACTCTGATTGGAACTCCCTGTTTAAGATACAATGTATACAAGAGTAAATGAAAAATCACATCCTACAAAAATATGACGAATATTTAGTACAGCTGATAACAAATGAGAATTCATATATACACTTTTCCACAAGACTCTGTGATCACAAATAAAGATACCATACACTAACCACAACTGACATTTGCTTAGCTTTTTCATTGGACACAGTGTTAAATTGATTATCAAAAATAAAAACAATATGGGACAGGGTCTTTTCATCAGCTGCAGACAGGGATAAGAATGTACAGATTAATTTTATGTACCTGATTACCGTATACAGCAAAATTATACGCAAGGATTCAATTTTGGCATTATTAGCCAGGTTGTTCAGATTGCTAAAATTGAATATCGTTAACAATTCATTCTTCATCGTAGGTAAGAGTAATCACTAAAATTAATTCTCGCTAAAATTATATACCATCATTTTAGGACAAAATGCTAAATTTGCATCTCACTAAAATTTCCACTTTTATATGGTATATATGTGCCCTATACTATCCATAAAACCCAGGACCCAGGGGAAATTTCAACTTTTACTCTTACGCAAGAGATGCTACATACACAGTTTGAATGGTATTCAATTCAGTTCAGAAGTTTAAAGAGGGTTGGATCAGTATGTTGAAGAGGGTTGGATCAGTAGTTTAAGGGGGTTGGATCAGTAAATTGAAGGGGGTTGGATCAGTATATAGCAGGGGGTGGATCAGTAGTTTAAAGGGGGCTGGATCAGAGATTTAAGGGGGTTGGATCAGTAGTTTAAGGGGGTTGGATCAGTACTTTAATGTAAGTTGGATCAGTAGATTGAAGGGGTTAGATCAGTAGACTGAAGGGGTGGATCAGTAGATTGAACGGATACATGCACATGATGCATATGACACATTAAATTGCAATAAAATGTATTAATAAACAAACAAACAACATCATTTTCTGAACACTAAGTTTTTAAGCAGGTTAAAAAAATAGACAACAACAAATAGTTTTGTTTATCTACAGTTTTATGAGGAGGAAAGCTGGCTACATTGTAACCAAGAAAAGACCACTTGCCTTCTGCAAGTAAACTGACAAACTTTCTTACTAAAATGAGCTTAGGTTCTAGAGGGCTTGAACCTGTATTGACTAAATGTGAGAGATTTAATGGTTGAAAGTAAAGTGCTAAAATCACTCAGCCATACAGGCCCCTGAAGAACTACTTAAAGAATCCTGAACATGGATGTCCTAAAAATGTTCACCTTAAGTTCCCAGTGATTAAACTTCCATCCTGGCGAGTAATTGTCCCTTACATCTGTCCTGGCTCGTATGCCATCTTCCAACAATGTAGCTTTCAACTTTTCACACTTGTCCATCAAATCCTGCTGGTCAGATTCTGACAGGTTGGCTGTGATTCCACATGGTACAATGATTATCTAAGGTACAGACAGAGTTTATTATCATTTAAATGCAAGATCATACTGAAAAGTTATCGGATGTAAATGGATTCCTCAAAATTACACACCATTTCACAAATGTTGACATGTATTTACCTATACCTGTACAAAAGCAACATTTGGTGGTGACATCGATAATTGTGGTATTTACCTGTACAAAAGCAACATTTGGTGGTGACAAAGATAATTGTGGTATTTACCTGTACACAAGCAACATTTGGTGGTGACACAGACTACTGTTTATCTACCTATATACAACCAATATTTGGTGGTAACAGAATATTATATTTACCTGTACACAAGCTACATTTGGTGGTGACAAAGATTATTGTGGTTTTTATCTGTACACAAGCAACATTTGGTGGTGAAAGACTATTGTTTATTTACCTGTACACAATTAACATTGGGTGGTGACACAGACTATTGTCTATTTACCTGTACAAAAGCAAAATTTAGTGGTAACAGACTACTGTCTATATACCTGTACACATGCAACATTTGGTGGTGAATACTTTTGTGGTATTTATCTGTACACAAGCAACATTTGGTGGTAACAGGCTACTGTTTATATACCTGTACATTAGCAACATTTGGTGGCAACAGACAATTGTGGTATTTACCTGTACACAAGCAACATTTGGGGGTAACACAAGCCCTGTGTTGTCTCCATGTATCATACACATAACACCTATTGTCCGTGTTGTCAAACCCCAGGAATTCTGGTATACAAAATGTTTCTCTCTGGTTTCTGGATCCTCTATCACAATTTCAAACATCTTTGAAAAGTTCTGACCCAGATGGTGAGATGTGGCTCCCTGTAATTGATTAAGTAGAGTGATATTTTGAAATGCATCATATTAAGTGAGAGAGAGAGAGAGAGAGAGAGAGAGAGAGAGAGAGAGAGAGATTATGGAGATATATAAATCTTAGAAGTATTACTCATCACAGTAGAGAACAGATTCCAATGTCAAGTGATGTATGTTAAGCCTCAGTCACAACCGGTCGTACTTCCACTCTACGGGATATGTACAGCAAAAAAAACACAAAGGAACACATGGACATTCTTGCAGAATTTCCAGACTGCACGTACGATGATTGTAGTGCATGTCCAACAAACTCTGCGATTTCCCAATAACATACATCATTCTTACTCTCAACTTACAAATTAACTGCTACTTTTTTCTGCTCCCAACACCTCTACAACTCTCACCTATGGCGAAAACTGCAGAGGACTCATGAAAACCCATGTGTCCAGTTGAGACTAAGGCTTAACAGACTTTTAAACTAGTGGAGCAATCTGTCTTGATGATTTCATTTTTACAGTTGGTCTTGATATACAGATAAATTTTGATGAGTTTCACATGTTTAAATAAGGAGTTTTTATCATATTTGTCTTCACACAAGAAAATGTTTAGTTGTTTTTATTTATGCAAGAGTTACCTCCCTTATGTACATGAACCGTACATATTACAATTCTTAATGTGTATGTATAAATCAGTGTCACATGTTAAATACCTGTATAGCTCTCCCACTAGCTGATATGTAAGCCTCAACAGTCGTGGTAAAATCACCACCTGCAAACTTTTCTTTTTCTGTCTTCCTGCCTCGTACAACAGGAATAGCTAAGAGATCTTCGTATACTCTGGCGTAAAGTTCAAGAATTTGGTAGACCTGTTAAAGCAACAGCAAAGTGGAATCAAATAATGTTTTAATGATTAAAATAAAGCGTCAAGAGTAAAAAGAAATCATCTTTCTAATGTATAATATATTCCCGTTACATTAACGTAAATAAAACACCCCATATGTTTAGAGAATTTAGAACAGCACATGCATCATATACATACTGAAAGCATGTACAAACAGAAGCACCCAAATATAACAACACTGACTAGAGAAAATTATTGATCTCATATAACAAATTAAAAGTATATAAAGATATTCCCTATATTACCGTAGTTCTTTTTCTACGCAGGTAGAGTATAAACTGCTGTGAAGCTACAATTCATTTTTAATACTCTATTCAAGTTATCAAAAGTTTAGTAACATGATTTTCTGTATGTTTATCATTTTACCTCTTCTTCAGCCTCTTTAAATGATGCAAACGCTGTATGTCCTTCCTGCCAAAGAAACTCTCTGGTACGCAAAAATGGCTGTGGATGTTTAAATTCCCATCTCTAGAATAGAGAGACAAAACAAAATGATCTCGGTGAGACTTACAACATTACACCACTGATTATGTTTGAGGGGATGATCTTGGTGACACTTACAACATTACACCACTGATTATGTTTGAGGGGATGATCTTGGTGACACTTACAACATTACACCGCTGGTCAAGTTGGAGGAAGATTGGGTTGAGACTTACAACATTATACCACTGATTTAAGTGATCTTGGTGACACTTACACCACTAGTCAGGTTTTAAGAGGGAGATCTCAGTGGCACTGAATTTAACATTACACCATTGATTTAGTTAAAGACCTATGTATTATCTTACCACAACATTACACTGCAGGTTAAGTTTTAGTGAAAGATCTTGATGTGGCTTACACCACTGGTTAAGTTTGAGAGGAAGATCTCGATGTGGCTTACACCACTGGTTAAGTTTGAGAGGAAGATCTCAGTGTGGCTTACACCACTGGTCAAGTTTGAGAGGAAGATCTCGATGTGGCTTACACCACTGGTTTACTTTGAGAGGAAGATCTCAGTGAGACTTACACCACTGTTTAAAACTGAGAGGAATATCTCACTGACATTCACACCACAGGCCAAGTTTGAGAGATCTCAGTGAGAATGACATACACACTTGTTAAGTTTGAGAGGAAGATCTCGGTGAGACTGACACTACTGGTTAAGTTTCAGATGAAGATCTTGGTGGGACTTATCACAACAAAACACCAACAGATCTTTGTGTCAACTTACCACAACATTACACCACTGATTAAGTTTGAGAGGAAGATCTCGGTGGGACTTGATCCATTTTGCGTATGTTGGATACATGACAGTTTCACTTGTTGGACGGATTGCTATTGGTTCTGCTAATTCAGATTTTCCAGATTTGGTTACCCAAGCAACCTGTCAATATGAAATAATCAAACTTTGAGCTTTTGATACTAAATTGAAAAAACAACAACAAAAAACATAAGTTAGATATTAAGGTTCTTAAACCTCTTCATGGTGATAAATCACAATTCCATGCAAATGTATAGCTTAACATACATCTGAAGAAATTCCTTTTTCTCAACCAAATCATTTGACTTTAAGATTACTGCCATTAAAAGAATCTATCAGATACTTTGTATTTACTAATTTAATTAGATGCTCACCCAACATGTCTTCTAAATGATAATCATCACTATTGTCTATTAGTGAAGATATTTAAATGCACAATGATGATTTGTTATTTAGCAGTATCACAGACTAAGGCACTTACACTAGTTTTAAAGAAGAAATACACCCAAGTAAATGTATTATTGTATCAATGACAACTTCTTATCCCCTTACTGCAAGTTCTTAGGTAGCAATAAAACTCCAGTATATATTTGTTTAGCTACGTTAAAGTACCAACCTCTGGTGCAAAGTCGGCAATGTGCGTTTTTTCCTTTTCCAGTGCCGCGTGAGATACAAACATAGGGAAGTATGAATTCTCTACTCCAAGTTTCTTTATTTCTGTATCAAAGAAATGTTTGATACTTTCCCATATAGAGTAAGACCACGGACGAAGGATATAACAACCACTAACATCATAGTATTCTATTAGCTCTGCTTTTGTGATTACCTGAAATATAAAAGTATTCTATTAACTCTGCTTTTGTGATTACCTGAAATATAAAAATATTCTATTAACTCTGCTTTTGTGATTACCTGAAATATAAAAGTATTCTATTAACTCTGCTTTTGTGATTACCTGAAATATAAAAGTATTCTATTAGCTCTGCTTTTGTGATTACCTGAAATATAAAAGTATTCTATTAACTCTGCTTTTGTGATTACTTGAAACATTAAGTATTCAATTAGCTGTTTTGTGATTACCTGACAGTGTGTGTTAAAACTTTATACAGTAAACACAGAGACAGCATCTCTTTTCTTTTGTAGTCCAAAACAGGGTCATATTGCAACAACAAAAACACAATAATAATCCAACATTTGAAGCAAAGGGTTGTGCTTTATAGAATCATAAGACATATATAATATCATGCAAATTGTGCTTAAGCAGTAAAAATAGGTAAACCTGACTTCAAAACAAGATTTTTTTTCAAAACACTGACACCAGGACAATAACATAAGCTCTCAACTTCATTGAGGTGAGCTGTAAACAATCTTTCCTTTTTACTGCATAGATAAATATAACAGAAAAAGAGAGATACACAGGCATCAGAATTCTTAACTTCCTATAAATTTTGTGAAAACTGCTTGAGAAACCCAGGTCTGGCACTTTTTCACTTGCAACATATTAACTCAACCTTAGTATTTTTATAAGAATACCACACTGGACCTGACCTTATTTTCACAAAATATATAGGAATATGATGCTTTTTATGCTCATCTATAGCTATAATGTACTTTGAGTTCAAGTAGTAAAAAAAGGGAAAATAGAATTTTTTGTTTTTTGGTCAACATAACTAATGCCCCTTTAATACATGTATCTGCATAATTACAAGCCAGATTTCATGTTTACGTTTTAGTCTCTGTGCAGTGGTATTGCTATACACATAATACGTAAATCATCTTCCTCATTACTTCATTTATTCTATCTAATAATTCGAACAAATAATTATAAATTATCAATGACATTGTGTTTGAGGTTAGAAGATTTTAGGTACTATAAAGAAATCTATTACTTCCAGACCACTGTGAAAGCTGATCTAACATACAATCTTACAAATGGACAAACGAAACTTACTTGTGAGTACCAGTCTGACAAATTCTCTTCTTTTTTGGCCTCCAATCCAAGTCTGAAATATAAAGAATCCCTCATTTGTTTTCTCCCATCGAAAAATATCCTACATCTGTTAAAATCAGTGAGTGTTATTCATGAATTATGTTGTGTTGAAACTAGAACAAAGAGTGTTGTATAATTTCAAAAGGCAAAAGTATATAAAACTGTGATATTTTTAAATGGTTATTCAAACTACATGTAAATTTAAATCCATTTACACAAAAATATTTGACTTTTTTTAATTCTTGGGTTGAGCTATGTCTTATTGAATTTACAGGAATTGCCTCATTACTGCTAACAAGATAGGTCATCGAAGTAAACCCATAATAGGTTGTTATTACAAAACAACCCATAAATATATGCATCAGCAAGGAACCAACCAATCAAAACATACAATTCTTCTTACCTTGTGATCTTTTTAATTCCCTTGTTTCCTGCATCATCATCTTTAACATCTTGCTTTTTCTCTGACTTGGCTTTGTTTTCTGATTTGGGTTTATTTTCAGACTTGGGTTTGTTCTCCTTCTCTTTCTTTTTATCTTTTTTATCTTTTCTACCACCACCAGCGAGATCAATACCAGTCAGAGTTTTGTAATCAGCTTTCAGTGATAGAAGTACATCTACTTCCTTTTTAACCTCTGCCTGCAACCACAATCATAAATCATGCTAACATGAAGAATGAGTACAATTAGGGCACAAGCTAAGAATGAGTACAATTTGGGCACAAGCTGAAAAGGAGTTCACAAGGCGAGTTATTTACCATAATACTCAGGGATGTTATCATGGAGGAAAAGGAGAAAAATGGCTCATTTGAAGGGGTTTAATGGGGGAATAAAGATTAAACACTGCACTAAAATTTCGAAAAAGGAGTAATTCCTCCAATTGGAGAAAAATTCTCATCTCCCTGAATACATGCAATTATCAGTATGAAGAAAGAGTACAGTTAGGGCATGAGCTATTTACAACATTAAAAAAAATTCCAGTCATTACTGTTGATAAATTACAAAAAAATTATCATCATGTCTTTATAATAATATGCCATAAATCAATTCAGAGACTTGCTGCAGGCTCCTTTCAGAATATCTATTTTAAAATTGTCTTGTATGTGTGATGTGATCAAACAAGAATGTGATATCATTTTATAAATACAAAAGTCTCTCTCTTATCTTAAAGGAGTGAATTAACAATTTCTCATTAAAATTCACTTACAAAAAAATCAAGTTCGATAAAGTGTGTTGCTATTTTAATTTTGAAAATTACTAACCTCTGGTGCTTTTGAAGCTTTCAATTGTTTTACTTTTTCACCTTGAGCATCAACTTTTGCCTTTAAATCAACTGCTCCTTTTGAATCCTCTGCCATTTTAGCTTCTGAGGGTTTTTCTACTTTAGCAGCAGCTCCCTCTTGTGGAGGTTTCCAATCCTTTCCAGTGAGAGCTTTATAATCTGATTTCAGTGCCAGTAATGTCTTCACTGCTTCATCAATTTTCTTCTGTAAATACACAGTAAATAATGTGTTAATCCATAAATGAAATGCAAACTTGCTGGTGAGTAGGACCTTGAATTTTCTAAAATATAAGGTACAATGAAAATAAATATGAAGGCAATTCCAATGGTGTTTAGTACATTTCCATCTGGGAAGAATAAGAGATATGGGAACAAGGCTGTCCAGTTCTACAGATAAGTTTTTTTTATAATTCTTCAATTTGCTTATCTTGTTTTCTAAACAGAACTATCCAAATAATAAAATTTGCATGTAAATAACCTATTATTTCCAAGTTTGTTTTATATACATACTTCATGTACAGCAAATATGTGTTACACACACCAAGGGGAAAATGTAATTCCTTGTGTCACTAATGTTGCTTACTAGAACATGTTATTTTATATAAATGAATATCTTTCTATGAGAGAGAGAGAGAGAGAGAGAGAGAGAGAGAGAGAGAGAGAGAGAGAGAGAGAGAGAGAGATCATGCTGATGTAGTAATTCCAGTTCTATATTTTTAGCAGGAAACCCTGTCATGCCCCACCTGTCCCGTCTGTCTTTTTTCAACGTATGCATACATAAAGCTGCCCACTTTGTTCTTTTTATCTCTAATATGTACCCCACCCCTGTTTTTTTTACAGACAATTAAGATGCAAGTGTGTATTTTTTTTGTTTTGTTTTTTTTAGAATGTGAAATAACTGTGCCTTTTTATATGAGAAAAAAATTGAGCTGGACTTCATACAATTGTTGGCCTCCATTATTAAAAAAAAAAATCCCAGATCCACAAATCACACATTCTTCTTGTTGTTCCACCACATATGTACACCATGTACACTCATACATGTACATAATGTAAAAAATTGTATTAAAACATATGATATTAGTTCTTCGTGTATTTTAATTTAAATTTCACATTCACGACCTAGATTTACGTCAAATTATATTTTATTGTTGCATGACTGTTAGATTTGTAAACCTTTTCTTCTTTTTATCTGACAAGTTCAATATTAATCTGAAATGTAGGTTAATGTTATCACAAAAACATGTACGGTAATAAGATGATGTTCTACTAACACACTTCAAGTTAAATACATCGTCGCGTTGCCAATATTTTGACATGTCGCTGTACATGACATTCATTAGGTTTGTGCTGATGCAATCATTCGGATTATTTACATATTCAATCACGGCATCGATATACTACTCCCGAATTATTTAACCGGCTGCAGCTGACTCTTTGTGGACAGTAGAATAAGTCTTATAAATAAAAGATTTGTATTTTAAATATAGTTCCCGTATGTAATAATTACTAGGGCTAACATTCATGAATGAACTACGAGTGCTACATCAATGACCGACCAATATCACAAAAAGTGAAAACGCTGGGTAAAACCAGAGACCAGCGTGACATGTAAAATCCTCTGGTTTTACCCGGTGTTTCCACAGAAATAAAGAATCAGATGAAATTAGAATTCAATCATAATGATTTCGATCTCTAGTCTTTAAATTAATACCTGTAGAAAACATTTCCTGTAAATATGCGGTAAATGAACAAGAGCAGCTCGTTTTCAGTCTTTCACTTGACATGTATTCAAATGTCAGAACTATTTTCTGTTTGTACAAAATGTGCGTTCAAGTGCATGAACGTTCACTTTTACCTCGCTAAATCGCTTTCCTTTAACACTATAAAGTTGGGCATCTACGTTAAATTATACACTCACCTTAGCATTGACTGAAAGGACAATAAATTATCAAAAATTAACAACAAAACAATCCCTTTAACGATTCCACGTGGCTATTTCCGAACAGCGACTTCCGAAGTGTTGATCCGTCATGCTTGATCGGGTTTCTGTGTTAAGCGTTTTGTACAGAGTAGGTCAAATTATCTGACACGTTAAGCTTTATAAAAGTATTTTCCCCCTCTTTTCTGAGATAATTTTTAACGATGTAGGAGAAGTCCTAGATACAATCAACCGAAATAATAAAAACCAAAAATAAAATAATAAACATATAAAAAAAACACCACCGCTGGTTTAAAAAAAATGAAAATGAATTGAAACCTAGACCAAACACTCTACTACCGGTACTACAAAAGCCAAAAAAAAAAAGGAACACATGTCAACAGTATCACTGAAGAGTGCAGTTGTTATACATTGTATGTAAACCCAAACTGAAGTTTATCACTATTAATACAAATTATGTAAATTTATACAATGTAGCATAATATAATATTTGAAATTAAACTGTATTTCACAAATCAAGTACAATGTAAGTGTACAGGGTCCGCACCATAAAACTTGAGAATTTACTCAAGTAAATTGGCAAATGTTTACAAACATAATAAGTCCAAATCAAATCATAACAGAGGTGACAAGTCTCTTGTCTTCAAAAAAGTATTAAGAGATTATGTAATACATGGAGTCTGCAAGGTAATATGTTTTGGTTTCTGATTGAACCTGGATGTGCCATCTTCCCTTGGTAGACCTATACTTATGCTTGTACAGAACATATAATAGAATGACAAGAAAACACCTTTATATAAACCAGAGGTCCATAACAAGAAAACATCTTTATGTAAACCAGAGGTCCATAACAGTAAAAAAATCTTTATGTAAACCAGAGGTCCATAACAAGAAAACATCTTTATGTAAACCATATCTAGATGTCCATAACAAGAAAACACCTTTATGTAAACCAGAGGTCCATAACAAGAAAACATCTTTATGTAAACTATATCTAGATGTCCATAACAAGAAAACACCTTTATGTAAACCAGAGGTCCATAACAAGAAAACATTTTTATGTAAACCAGAGGTCCATCACAAATAAAATACTTTTATGTAAACCAGACACATATGTAACACATGTCCATAACAATTAAACACTTTTATGTAAACCAGAGACATATATAACACAGGTCCATAACAAGAAAATACCTTTAAGTAAACCAGAGACATATATAACACTGGTCCATAACAAGAAAATACCTTTAAGTAAACCAGAGACATATATAACACAGGTCCATAACAAGAAAATACCTTTATGTAAACCAGAGACATATATAACACAGGTCTATAACAAGAAAATACCTTTAAGTAAACCAGAAACATATATAACACAGGTCCATAACAAGAAAATACCTTTATGTAAACCAGAGACATATATAACACTGGTCTATAACAAGAAAACACCTTTAAGTAAACCAGAGACATATATAACACAGGTCCATAACAAGAAAATACCTTTATATAAATCAGAGGCCCATAACAAGAAAACACCTTTATGTAAATCAAAGGCCCATAACAAGAAAATACCTTTATGTAAATCAGAGGGTCCTAACAAGAAAATACTTTTATGTAAACCAGATATGCATAAAGACTCACAAAACTATGGTCAGATAAAGTTCAGGTTAAATATTGTTGAAAAAATAAAAGATTGTGTGTGAAAACACAAATGTCCCTACTCAAGCTGGCATATAAAACTTAAAAATACTTTTTGAGAGCATTTCATAAGTGCAGAAACAAAATAAATTGCAATTTTCCAAGTTATAAAGATATATAACTTACAGCTGAACTGAATTTGTGTGTTGGGGGAGGGGGGACATAAAAAATGACACCTCACACTCTAAATAAACATGCAACAAAATTATTTAAGCATTGCACTGAATTTGTGTGTTGATGGGGAGGGGGGCATAAAAAATGACACCTCTCATTCTAAATAAACATGCATCAAGAACTGAATTTGTGTGTGTTTGTGTTGTATAATATGATACACCAAATTTTGACTGTTGCACTTTGCATAACCATACTGATACATAGCAGTGTATTTCTAATACACTGAAAATGAAATTCACTTCAAAGCTTTCACTTAATTTAAATTTTAAGAATAAAACAGGACTACTTAAAATACAACATTTTAATTGTCAATTAATCTTGGTTATACAGTCATACATCAGTTTAACACATGTGAAGCCAGCAATTTTCAAAAGTTGAAGTGGAAATAAATCCTGCGGATGCATCAAGTTGGAATTAAGTATTTGTATTAAGAGTGTATTAAGAATGATAGTGATGGTATGATGTAAACGGAAAAACTACAACTGTTTTGTGTAGGCATAACAGGCCCATCAGAAAGGACTTCATATAGGGGTGAAGGCTACTCAAAAAGGACAGTATTTTCTTGACTTATTGCAAATGACAAGAGACTATATGTACATGTATGTAATAACAATACAAATTAAACCATGCACTGTCAGTCCCCTCTTCTGAAAGACCCACATCACTGTTTACAATCTACCATGTTTTTACTATTGTGTCATTACAGTGACAGTGTAGTGATGCGATGTTGTGATGTGATGTAAAATATATAAATGTATTCAAAGATTTTTCTCCTTACAAGCATATACAGTAAAACTTTGGTGAACCGAACTTCAATGAGTCAAATTTCTCTATGTTTCTAACTGTTGACAAAATCTGGAATAATTTTGTTATTTAATGCTAATTATAATTTGAATTTTTATGAGTCAAATTTCTCAATGTTTCGAATAAATGTTTGGGCCTGTTTATATAAAAATATAGACAATTACTACAAATAATTTGAAGTCAAATTTACATTTGAATGAAAGCACCTAATGGCAATTCTTATCCTTCTCGTAAACAATCAATGTTTTAATTTAACTAAAATGAACTTAATTTTAGCATTAATTATTAGAAATCCTGACTGTATATCTTATATGGTTTCTAAGCCATCAAATATATCTTAGGCTTAAAAAAAAAAATTGTGTGTTTCCGCTCACACGACCGACCCCATTCTAAGCCGCCGACCCTAATCCTTTTTTTACAGGCAGAAAAAATTCCATTCCATTCTACACAGGACTAGGCTACAACGTAGTCATAAAATCGCTTGAATGATTATTGATACATTGTCAAAACATAGAAAATTTGCAATTTCTGGAAGGGGACATGTTACTTCATTAATATTCTCGAGACTTGCTGGTTACTGTTGTACTTTAAGAGTCATAATAATTGATTTCATATTGCAGTGCTGGAGTTCATGATGGCCTGACCAAAAAAAGACTGAATGCCCAATGATCTTGTTTTACCTTGTAATAATATTGCAATTAAATTGATAATAATAAACTTTAAAATACACACATATGATTTCTTTTTTATCTGATGTTTTAACAGATCTGTATTTTACCTTCGGGCACACAGCGTCTAATATCTAGTTTCAAGTGGTTCATATTTTAAAAATGAGCATAGCGCTATCTTTCTGTGTGATACACATGAACAGTGAAACCTTTATTCAGTTCCAATTCACCTTTGCGGTATAATCTGTGCTTTGCAAGGTGACACTGGCATGTTTGGCACCTATCTGTACTGTCATGTCGTCACAAGTGAATATCAATGTTTCTACAAACATTAATCAAACAAGTCGATGGTTTTCATTTGAAACAAATACAGTGTACAAGTATATTCAAATGATAATAAAACATATTTGAGAATCATCTATTTAATGCAAAACAACATCTGAGCATTTCATGTACATGAAACATAATAAAACTGAACTTGATTTTCATCAAAAACCTACCTACCTACCCTATTTTTTCTGACCAAGTGAGCGGAAATACACGTTTTTTTTTACACCTTATAGAATATCTGAAAAATCTATAATTCTCTGTTACCATTCATGAGTTGAAGTTCCAATATTTCAAACTTTTCTAGGTGGTCCCTTGAACTTCAAAGTTTTACTGTATCTTTAGTTCTGATATAGAATAAGTACAATTTGTGGCAAAAATACATTTTAAAAATGGTAATAAATATTAGGGACTATTTTTTGGTAAAAAGTATCCTTATTCTGAGAAAGTCGGTTTTTATATTCATTCTGTTGGTTACATGATCACTTCTTTGGGACTGCTTTTAAACACTGACAGAGATCGATAGAGAGTGCAAGGACAGACAACTAAGTGTAAAAGATTGATGGATAAGAGACTTCCAGTCAACCATACTAGGATCACTACCCATAAACATAGCTTGTAGGCCCCTTTGGGCCAGGTGAGCTAATAAATGTACAGTGTACATGTATTTCTAAAATACTTATGCACAAAAATGACATATATTTTGAAGGTTTTTTTGTCTTGATACAGCCATGAATATGTTAAGAAAAGTCTCAAAACACCACAATTTTCTACTAAAATTTGCTTTACCCTTTTAGTACTTTCACCATTGTGGTTCTTCAGACAGAAACTGTTTGTACTAACATAGTTCATAATTATTCATTGTTTGATGACGGCAAGGTGATATCAAGTGGAACATTAAGTTTGATCAAATAGTCTTCCTTTACTTTTCTCAAATCCTCGATATCATTCAACGAAATGAAAGGGAAAATTTAGAATTAATATGATAACTATCACGATATACATTAAAACAAATGCATGAATAGAAATAACACAAACTGAATCTCCTTGAAAAAATCTTAATTTTAGTGTACTATATTGTTTTAAAACTGAAGAAAATGGTGGAGTCAGGCTTCGTATGTTGCTATATGACTGTTACACTTCCGCTCAACATAATAACAAACGACCAAATAATAACATTGTAATCAGAAGAATACTGTATATATATTAATGAAGCCTTCATGGATACCTTTATCATGTTGCTGTCCAGATTCTAAGATTATAAAACAGTTACAGTGTTAGACTTTTGGCATAAAGTAAAATGTGTCAAAAACAGAAATGCTCTCACTTAAGCTGGGTTATAATACTTGAAAGTACTTTTTGAGAGGATTTGATGCTGTTCTAGTTATAGGTTTTTTGTGCTGTGATATTTTTATATTTTCACTGTTTTGTTTTTACTTCTTATGTAATAAGTTTTCTGATAAGTTCTGATGTGTCCAGTGAAATTCTCAGTTCTTATTTAATGCTTTGGTTCTTTTACTTTTAATCTCTTTGTTATCTTTACTTGTTTATTTGCTAAACTAAACATTTATGATCGCGATATTAATTAAATGATAACTCTAGAACAGTAAATGACTCACTGACTGAATTATGTGTATGTGTTGTGTTTCTTAACATTGTGTATGATACTCATAAAATTTGGATGAGGCAAACTTAAAAGTTAGTGTGCAAAAATGAAAATATCTGCAATTGCCTGAGTTATAAAGGGGCATAACTCTAGAATGGTAAATGACTGTAAAAAATCAAACTCTGTCTGCATGTTGAGGTTGTTAGCACTGTGTACAAGTTTTATAAAATTTGGATGAGGAAAACTAAACTAGAGAACAGAAAGGAAAATCAGACAGACAGAAAGATGGTCAAGGGTAACACTTAATGCCCCCTTCAATTAGCTGCGGGTACATAAAAAGTCCATCTTATATAAAATGCTTAATCACAATTTTGACACTCAAACTTTGTTTTGTGTGGGGAATATTGGTTTTGGTCCATATGTTTGTCCATTTGTCTATTTATCCATTTGTCTGTTTGTTTATTTGTCTGTTTATCCATTTGTCTGTTTGTTTATTTGTTTGTTTATCCATTTGTCTGTTTGTTTATTGGTTTGTCTGTTTATTTATCCATTTGTTGGCCATTAACATTTTAGTTATCTTCAAATAACTTGAGTCTGTCCTCAATTTTAACCATGTTTGGTATGTTGGTTTATATCAATTAGATCAACAATTATGGTTTACATTCATTAACATTTCACAAACACATCTTATTTAGATAAACACTAGTTAAACATATAATACTGGAGTATGTGATATTTTGGAATCATAGAGGGCATTAGCTGTGTTTACCAAAAGACAAAATATCGATTTTTACTACTTGTACTACTTGTACTTGATTAGCAATATCAAATCAGAGCTATACACAGACATACAAAATTTTATATTCCTATATATTTTGTGAAAATAAGGTTAGGTCCTTTGTGGTATTCATATAAAAATAGTAATGTCGAGTAAATCAATTGCAAGTGAAAAAGTGCCAAACCTGGGTTTATCAAGCAATTTTCACAAAATGTATGTGAATTTGTATTGTTTAGTTTGGTTCTGGCCCTTGAAGAGTTTTAAAAGGGCATTAGCTGTCTTTTTTCAAAAAATTGGTTTTCCTGTTTTACTCTTAGACTGATATACAATAACAAAAATGAGATATACATAAAAAATTCTTAAATTCCTATATATTTTGTGAAAATTGCTTGAGAAACCCAGGTTTAGCAATTTGTCAATTGCTGTTGATTAACTCTGTCTTACTATTTGTATATGGCTACCATACTGGACTTGACATTATTACAACAAAATATACAGGAATATGATAATGTTATGCCTGTGTAAAGCGAAGAGTTGTTTCTTATTGTAAATCGTGCTTAAGTAGTAAAACTAGAAAAAATTGAAATAATTATTTTTGGTAACTGCAACTAATGCCCCTTTAAGTTCCTTTTTTTAAAGATGTTGCATACAAAGTTCCCCAAAATGTAGCCCTATTGTTTTAGAGGATATGAGAATTTTCAAATATTAATGGAGATTTTTTATTTGGAAATTTGAATACTGTATAGTTGTTTAATTTAATGGCCAGAAAATTTCAGTTTTCTGAAAGGAACTTATTCATGGGCATTAAATTTCATGCAAGTGCCATTCCAAAAATGAAGTGTGATAGAAGTAATCTCTCTTGTTTTCCACTTATATGGCTTGTGTCTGCCATTAAGGAACTTTCAGACATAATGAAGAAGCCGTTTGCACTCACAGAAATTTTAAATTTGAATCAACTTGCATAGTTAACACAGTTCAAGTTAAAAGAATTTGTGTTATTACTATTTCATGATCCAGTACACTGTAGAGTTTTGAAGTAAAGCTTATAAATATTTTGTGATTCATGTACATGGTGTCTGGTTGTATCCCCCATGAATAAAAGAAATTAATATACACTTGTGTTTTATGCCACATTTAATAACTTTTCAGTTATGCGGTGACGGCCAGTTTTTAATATGTTTAATGGTGGAGGAGAGTAACAATGTACCAGGAAAGAAACCACCAGCAATTCTGTAAGTAAACAAAAATCAGCTTAGGTTGCAGAGAGGCTCAAACCTGTGCTGACCAGAAGTGAGAGACTTCATGATTCAAAGTGTGATGCTCTAACCACTCAGCCACGAAGGCCCCTGACAATGTAGATAAATACAAAATGAAACATCAATGTATATAAAACATGTCCCCTGAACAATTAATATGACCAAGGAATATATACATTGTATACATGTTATATGACCTCCAACATTATTGTGTTTTACTCTTACCTTTGTCAAATGTTTCTAGATCATTTAATACAATAACTGTATTAAACTGAGCATTATTTCACAATGTCCTACCTTATCTTCCTTCTTGGCTTTTAAATCTCGTACTGTGTTTCCTTGGTTCACAATTTGTTTATTTATATCATTTACTTTTCCTGGATCAGCACTGGATTCTGTTTTAACTGTATCTTTCTTTGTACTATCTGTCGATGGCTTCCAATCCTTTCCGCTGACCTTTTTATACTCAGCTTTTAATGCCAACAACTCTTTCACAGCTGCATCTATTTCTTCCTGAATTTTGTAAAAAACGAATGTTAATTACAAAACATGGTTTTTGATTTTCCTTCATTTTTTGTACAAACAAAATACTTTCCTAATTCCAAACTGGCACCGAGAAATTAGAATACTGTAAAATCATTTCTTTTTGTAGGTTTAAATTTTCATAGATGTTGTCTATTCAGCTACAATGCTTATCTATTTCCTACTGACCTATATAATGGCCTAAAACTGGTCCTGAAGGTTTAAAGGGGCATTAGCTGTCGGTTTTTTCTCAATTTTCCCCCTTTTTTACAACTTAGATTGATATACAATAACAAAAGTGATATACAGACATAATTTGTTTTGAATTCCTACATATTTTGTGAAAATTGCTTGAGAAACACAGGTTTGGCACTTTTTCAACTGCAATTGATAAACTAAACTTTACTATTTGTATATGCATACCATACTAGACCTGACATTATTTTCATGGAATATATGGTAAGATTTCTAATGCCTGTGTATAGGTCTTATCTGTTATTGTACATCAAGTACAAGTAGTAAAAGTAGAAACAAAGGAAATAATTGTTTTTGGTTAACACAGCTAACGCCCATTTAAGATAGAATAAAATTGCATTTACTTCATATAAGATTAATTTCATCAATACATGTATTACTAAAAACATATTCTATAAGTCATAGATGATATTTTTCTCACAAAAGTATACACCAAACTTTAAAATCCAAATGAGATGTTCTCTAAGCCCTACAGGGTTTTGTTTTCACAAAACTCCATTCACATTATATCAACATGAATCCATTTTATTTGACAGATAAGGACTTGTATTTGTACTGAAGAATATTAATAGATTTCCACAGAAGTCGCAGTCTGAACTAAAATAACCTACATTCGTCAAAACAAACTCTAATTTTCTCCACTTTCAGGAAATATGGACCTTGAAAACACATGTAAGTATTTAGCAAAATATGCTGCAATTTATGTTGGTGCTTAGGTATTTTGTTTTATATATATTTTTTTTGTAAGAATGGATGATTAATTGTTACGAAGTATTATCATATTAACGACCTGACATATAGAAGACAAAATCACCCCATAGTTCAGATTGTAATGTATAATTTTACCTTTGGGGACTTCTTGCTCTTTAAGTCTCTAACTTTATTTCCCTGGTCTGTAATTTTCTTGTCCAAGTCAGCAGCATCACCAGACGATGACTTTGTTGGTGATGACTTTGTTGGCGGTTTGGTATCTGGTTTCCAGTCCTGTCCACTAGCAGATTTATAGTTTTTCTTCAGTTCTAAGAGACACTTCACAGCCTGGTCTATTTTCTCCTGAAATTAAGTTTAAACTTTGTATTAAAATATTTTCACTGTCTTTTATATCTATTTATATGATTCATACATAGAAAAATCTTCAAAGAAATGTTTAATTTTTTTTTTTATGAATAGAAAATATAAACATGCATGAACGAATTACTAAGAACATATAGTGATCTCCAATATAAGATACATTCATTGTTTGTTTATTGTTATTTAATGTCCCACTCAAGAATCTTTCACTCATATGGAGACATCACCAATTGCCAGTGAAGGGCTTCAAATTTTGGCCTATGCTCGGCACTTACGGCCATTGAGCAGTGAGGGTTCTTTAATGTGCCAACACCTACTGTGACACGGGACCTCGGTTTTTTACTGTCTCAGTCTGAAGGACAGGAAACCAACCTGCTGCCGGCTAGACTTGAACTCACGATCAAGAGTCAAGTGCGCTACCGACTGAGCCAAACCGGCTCATAAGATACATACTTACAACCAATGTTTTATTTATCCACAAAGCATATAGTAAAACTAAATTGAATTTGAAGAAAATGATGTCTTTGAACCCTAATTAAATAAAAATTCACTAAATCACTTTCTCACCTTAGCAGCTTTTTCTGTTTTCAGCTTCCTGACGATGTCACCTTGACTACGGATATCAGCATCAAGCTTGACTAAATCTACAGAGTCTGCTACACTAGCTTTATCTTCAACTGGAGATTTTTCTGCTTGTTTTCCTTTCTTACTTTGAGCTTTCTGAAACAGTTAAATAATATATGTCATAGATGACTTAAACTTCTTCATTGTTATATTGATTCACAATCTGACCCTTCATTTATATGTTGTCTGTGCTCATGGACTCAAGACTTCTGTGGTTAATAGTTTCTCCAATGTAATATTCTTTGAATCCCAGACCAAGTCTGTGTGCACAGATAACCTATAAATGTCCTAGAACACAAGAAAATTTAACTGAGTGACCATTTGGATATTTGCAGAGAAAAGAATTTTACTTTTATTTCATTTATAACATTGTGTCCACACGTATCATGTTTAATTACAAATTTCACGTTTCTGTTTGTTAGTCACCTATTATTCTATACAGAGATTAATCCTACCTCTATGGCACTGCTTTTCTGTTTGTTAGTCACCTATAATTCTATACAGAGATTAATCCTACCTCTATGGCACTGCTTTTCTGTTTGTTAGTCACCAATTATTCTATACAGAGATTAATCCTACCTCTATAGCACTGCTTTTCTGTTTGTTAGTCACCTATCATTCTGTACAGAGATTAATCCTACCTCTTTAGCACTGCTTTTCTGTTTGTTAGTCACCTATCATTCTGTACAGAGATTAATCCTACCTCTATGGCACTGCTTTTCTGTTTGTTAAGTCACCTATAATTCTATACAGAGATTAATCCTACCTCTATAGCACTGCTTTTCTGTTTGTTAGTCACCTATCATTCTGTACAGAGATTAATCCTACCTCTTTAGCACTGCTTTTCTGTTTGTTAGTCACCTATTATTCTATACAGAGATTAATCCTACCTCTATGGCACTGCTTTTCTGTTTGTTAAGTCACCAATTATTCTATACAGATATTAATCCTACCTTTTTAGCACTGCTTTTCTGTTTGTTAGTCACCAATTATTCTATACAGAGATTAATCCTACCTCTTTAGCACTGCTTTTCTGTTTGTTAGTCACCTATTATTCTATACAGAGGTTTAATCCTACCTCTATAGCACTGCTTTTCTGTTTGTTAAGTCACCAATTATTCTAAACAGAGATTAATCCTACCTTTTTAGCACTGCTTTTCTGTTTGTTAAGTCACCTATAATTCTGTACAGAGATTAATCCTACCTCTATGGCACTGCTTTTCTGTTTGTTAGTCACCTATTATTCTATACAGAGATTAATCCTACCTCTATGGCACTGCTTTTCTGTTTGTTAGTCACCTATTATTCTATACAGAGATTAATCCTACCTCTATAGCACTGCTTTTCTGTTTGTTAAGTCACCAATTATTCTATACAGAGATTAATCCTACCTTTTTAGCACTGCTTTTCTGTTTGTTAGTCACCTATAATTCTATACAGAGATTAATCCTACCTCTATAGCACTGCTTTTCTGTTTGTTAGTCACCTATTATTCTATACAGAGATTAATCCTACCTCTATGGCACTGCTTTTCTGTTTGTTAGTCACCTATTATTCTGTACAGAGATTAATCCTACCTCTTTAGCACTGCTTTTCTGTTTATTAGTCACCAATTATTCTATACAGAGATTAATCCTACCTTTTTAGCACTGCTTTTCTGTTTGTTAGTCACCTATAATTCTATACAGAGATTAATCCTACCTCTATAGCACTGCTTTTCTGTTTGTTAGTCACCTATAATTCTATACAGAGATTAATCCTACCTCTTTAGCACTGCTTTTCTGTTTGTTAGTCACCTATTATTCTGTACAGAGATTAATCCTACCTCTATGGCACTGCTTTTCTGTTTGTTAGTCACCTATTATTCTATACAGAGATTAATCCTACCTCTTTAGCACTGCTTTCTTGTTTATGTTTTGATCCAGATGTTGGCATTTCCTTTGTGTGGCCATCAGGAATATTAAGTAGGACGCATGGACAGGATCTGCCAGTCAATGCACTGTAAATAAATGATATATCTATAGTTGACTCCTTATATATACAAGATATATACTGCACATATACTGATATATGAAATGTATAAAATGTTTTCTCACACACACACCATTACATTTTTATCTGCTCACATCTAATTTTGTAAAAGTTCACTCCAGCATGCTGATTTTTTGTGTTACTATCACATGGTCATCAACTTTCCGTTTATATCAGTGGTCAATGAAGCATATTTGAGTACAATTTTCACAATTCATACTGGCATAATTGATACAAGGCATGCCAAAGACTAATGTTATGCTCCTTTTTGGACACATTTAACTTCATGTTCATTTCCCACCAAAAATTAAAGTATGTCAAAAACAGGTGCCCAAACTTGTGCTTGTTTGATATCTTATCTATTTAACTTTAATTACTTAATTTACAGAAGTTAAAATGACACTTGCTAAAAATGAAAATTAAGTTACACTTTATACTTAAATATAATAACAAAATATCACTTGTTCGGGGAGCTCTATCATTTCAAATAATTGTTTAAAATCAATATATGTATTTTTACAAGTGAAATGACACAAGTTAGGTACAACTAAAATAACAACTTCACTACACATAACATAGGTTTTATTGTGACAAATAAATTATCTAACCAGAAAACAGGTTTGATGTACAACACAAACATAACACATCCTTGATTGGCCAGTAATTCTGAAGATTTTTTCTTCACCCAACTGTTTTTGTTTATTTGTTTTACTTGTTTCTTAATGTCCTGCCAATGATTTAGTATACTGATGGGGATATGTCACCAGCTATATGTGAAGTGTCACAAATTTTGACCTATGTTATAGACTTATACCAATGTCATGAGGGTTCATAATGATAAAAGTAATGACAAAAGTCAATAGAACACCTGGTTGGTTGATATGGTTGATCACAGATGTAATATCCTCTTCTTTGTAGCTGTATAATGTCACCTTTCTTCAAACTAGCAAGGCATGGATCACCCACCATCATGTACTCTTTCTAGAGAAGTAAATTCAATATGAGCATATGACTGAATTATATATCATATAATTTGAGATTTGATTAACAGTAAATACTTTTCTAATTTAAAATTAGATAAAGTAAGACAAAGCAGTAAACAGACTGATTATATAACACCTGCTGACATATCTTATGTAGGTAATTTGTATTGAAAGTTTGAAAGTGATGATAATAAAACACAATATGTGTACATAACATAGATGTATGCCAATATTTTAAATTTTGTAAATATAAGATTTTCAATAAACTTAAGACTAGTCTCAGGAAGTAGGCTTAAGGATGCAATTTTTGCAATATCTTGGAAACATTTTCAAATTTGACATTAATTTTCAAAATGTGTGAAAAGTAATTAAATGTTATTCTTGTACCTGAAAGTCATTGTTAAGTGTGACACTAGTTTTCTGTATGTGTTTAAAAGCATAATAATAAGCTAATGTCATACCTTGGAATCACTGTTAAGTGTGACACTAATTTTATGTACATGTGTAAAGGGGTAATTATAAGTGAGAGTACCTTGGAATCTCTATTACTGTAGTCTTATGTACGTGAGTAAAGGGGTAGTTATAAGTGAGAGTACCTTGGAATCTCTATTACTGCAGTCTTATGTACAGGAGTAATTATAAGTGAGAGTACCTTGGAATCTCTATTACTGTAGTCTTATGTACATGTGTAAAGGAGTAATTATATGTGAGAGTACCTTGGAATCTCTATTACTGTAGTCTTATGTACATGTGTAATTATAAGTGAGAGTACCTTGGAATCTCTATTACTATAGTCTTATGTATGTGAGTAAAGGGGTAGTTATAAGTGAGAGTACCTTGGAATCTCTATTACTGTAGTCTTATGTACAGGAGTAATTATAAGTGAGAGTACCTTGGAATCTCTATTACTATAGTCTTATGTACATGTGTAAAGGGGTAATTATAAGTGAGAGTACCTTGGAATCTCTATTACTGTAGTCTTATGTACAGGAGTAATTATAAGTGAGAGTACCTTGGAATCTCTATTACTATAGTCTTATGTACAGGAGTAATTATAAGTGAGAGTACCTTGGAATCTCTATTACTATAGTCTTATGTACATGTGTAAAGGGGTAATTATAAGTGAGAGTACCTTGGAATCTCTATTACTGTAGTCTTATGTACATGTGTGAAGGGGTAATTATAAGTGAGAGTACCTTGGAATCTCTATTACTATAGTCTTATGTACAGGAGTAATTATAAGTGAGAGTACCTTGGAATCTCTATTACTGTAGTCTTATGTACAGGAGTAATTATAAGTGAGATGACCTTGGAATCTCTATTACTATAGTCTTATGTACAGGAGTAATTATAAGTGAGAGTACCTTGGAATCTCTATTACTGTAGTCTTATGTACATGGGTAAAGGAGTAATTATAAGTGAGAGTACCTTGGAATCTCTATTACTGTAGTCTTATGTACAGGAGTAATTATAAGTGAGAGTACCTTGGAATCTCTATTACTATAGTCTTATGTACGTGAGTAAAGGAGTAATTATAAGTGAGAGTACCTTGGAATCTCTATTACTGTAGTCTTATGTACAGGAGTAATTATAAGTGAGAGTACCTTGGAATCTCTATTACTGAAGTCTTTAAAGTCATCATCCTTGGCCAGAACAGGTTTAGATATAATATGGTCATAGTGTACACAAACAGTTGGAGTAAACGGTGCTTTGTCTGCCTCAGCTAACCAGGTGATCTTCTGAGTTTTCTTGTAATCCTAAAAATGTAAAAATAAATATAAACTAAATTTTCTGAATGTTTTGAGTGTGTATTTTATATATTTAATTTATTCATCAATTCTAATTTCACCTTTTAAATATCAAGGCAACACATGCAATGCTGATGGTAAGTGGCATTCTATCTAATATTAACTCTAAAGACAGCGGGTAGATGGCATTCTATCTAACGTCAACTCTACAGACAGTGGGTAAGTGGCATTATATCTAATATTAACTTTATAGACAGCAGGTAAGTAGCATTCTATCTACTATTAACTCTACAGACAGCAGATAAGTTGTATTATATCTAATATTAAATTTACAGACAGTGGATATGTCATATTCTATCTCATATTAACTCTACAGACAGCTGGTAAATCGTATTCTATCTCATATTAACTCTACAGACAGCTGGTAAGTGGCATTCTATCTAATATTAATCTACAGACAGCTGGTAAGTGGCATTCTATCTAATATTAACTCTACAGACAGTGGGTAAGTGGCATTCTATCTAACGTTAACTCTACAGACAGCAGGTAGGTAGTATTCTATCTAATATTGACTCTATAGACAGCATGTAGTAATTTTATCTATTATTTTTTATCTCTCTAAATCACTGAGCTACTTACTGTGTTATCTAAATGTGTTTCTGCCTCCATTGATGTGATTTTGTCACCTTTCCTGTCAAAAAATAAACAGAACATTATGCTTTTCTTCAATTTTAGAAAATAGATCAATGAATGCAAAATTTGTTTTCAAAATTGTTTTGTGGAATATGAGTTTGACAACAGATAAACAATTGAAAACAATTAAATACCTGTTAATTTTGATGATTTTGAGATTGCCCCAGTTTATGAAAGTGACCAGTTCACCCTCAGAAATTACTAAAGCATCAGCACCATCAATGAATAATTGTGGAGAGTACCAGATGTCCTTCATACCAGCCTCTTGATTCTGAAAAAAGTACATCAAATTATATACACTGTAGAATCAGAAATATTTGTTGTGGCTTTAATTTCGTTTATTTAATTTTTTTCATTTATCAGCAAAATTTATACCATGATGAAACTTTACATAAATTATACTGAGTAATAGTAATGCGTTCCTTTACAAACAGTAATTTTTATTTCAACAAAATTTAATGTCTACAAATCTTTACAACAACGGAATTTAAACCCGACGAAAAATTTTCTGTCTCTACAGTATATGATATATAACTACATCAAAACAGTAAACAATTACAAGCATTTATACATTACATATATATAGACAAAACTACATACAGTGGAATGTTGTTATGTCAAAATCGGATGAGTCGAAATTCCGGTTATGTCAAAGTCGAACAGCCGGTCCTGATTATTTTACCATATATTTATACTACTTTTATTCTGGATATCTCAAAGTTTTCATCTCGAAATTTCACTTATCTCAAAAGTATTTTTCTGGTCCGAAGTATAAAAATATTACAGAATTGTCACTTGTTATCTCGAGTTACCATCTGTGATTGAAGGTATACATTTTGTAAACAGAAATCATTCTTAAAATTACTTGTTTACCTGCAAAACACAGGACTATCGCCTTTCGTTAATGAGCCAAGATGAAAGTGTAACTAATAATTGCTTAAATCTAATTTGAATTTAGCAGTACCCTGAGTAGGTCTATTTGTTGTCCAATAAGAATACAAAAATTTTTGGTTATCTCTAATTTCGGATATCTTGAAGTTAACGTGGCGGTCCCCCTGAATTTCGAGATAGCGAGATTTCCCTGTATATGCTTTTATTCATAGCAGCAGACTGCACAAGATCGTTATAGCGGAGGGATTCAACAAGAGCATACACGGATAGAAACGTGTGTGGTTTTGTATTTATTACATGCCCCTTATCTATTTACTTGTTTACTTAAATTCAAAATTTCATCTTTTAAGGACGTCATCAAATATTTTGGATGACTAGAATACCATTTAGAAAAGTAGTTCCGGCGGAATTTGAGTATCCAATTATAGTGTAATAAGGTGTTGCGTATTGCACGGGTGTATTGAACTCTGTATTATAACTGTTTTATTACACATGCATGTAATAAATATATATATTGCACTGCTTTCTTTTTAAAGTTTCATACCACTTTTTATAATATCAATGATGTGGCTGCTTCACATTTTCACTTTTACATATGTGCATACCTACACATAGAAAAGTTCAGAGTTCTTGTATATCACAAATGTTGTGTGCACTTGTATTTCATATCTTCAATCAAAGTACTAAAGTACTGATGGTTTCCAGGAGGTATAATCAGAGACATATCTGTATGTTTCTGGTATAATAGGCTACACTTAATACTGAAACATATGCATTGTGTACGGTACAGGTGTTTGAAAGATATTGCTGATTGATTAGCATACCAGTCTTCTTACTGAGACAATGCATGTTATTTCAAGAGTTAATAAACTGCAAAAACCTGCGTGGATCACGCAATTTTATTTCGAAATAAGCACAATCAGGAAAATTAAAACATCAAAAAATTTTTACATACCGGTACTTTCTCATTTATATCACACATGTATCGATGATGCATTTATTATGCTATAATAACAAACTACGAAGATCAGTGATATGTTTATAAAACTGCATGCTTACAAATTACATCGCTTCATCGATATCAAATTTTCTATGCTACAGGACAGTATATCCCAAATAATTCAGTCGTTATATTCCATTCACTAAGATCACTGCATTGTCAAAACGGAGTGGTCTTGAATTATTTGAGGAACAGGACAGTAAAAATCTCTAGATCAACACGTGTACATGTAAAACATTTTTCCAACTTCAAAGACTGCTGTGAGTTTCTCATCAGTTAAGAGCATATGAAGGACACAGCTTCTAATGTCCAACTCCACAGTGGGAAGCCAGTATACATTGAGGGAATGACATACAACTCATTTGCATATTAATCGTGCGCAAGAATTGTAAACTGTCCAGTCAATCGCTTTAAACGTCAATTTTGTCACAAGTGTATAATGTTAAATAATAATTGAAAAGTAACATTTAAAAGCAAATTTAAAATATTTTAAAACTAATAAAGGATGCCAGACTGACTTTTTATAGTATATATGTTGACAAGTCTTCTAGATCTATATTTTTCAGCAAATGGATACTCTTTTTTGTCAATTCAAAATGAAAATATTTGCGAATAAAAGTGTGATCTTGAAGTTGAGTTTATGTTGCTGAAATGCAAATACATGTGTAATTTCCTGTCAATATAATGTGTTATTAACCCCATACTGCAAAATGTGTTTTGACTTGTTCCCAAGAAATCCACTTTATAGGACAACATTACTCTGAGTTGATGGAACACCAATTCATAAAAATTCAAAACGAGACACCAGAAAATGTGGTTGAAATTACAAGTATACAAATACTGCAGGTTCCAGATAAAGTTATTTTTTTACCTTCGGATGTTTTGGTACTTGCTTTACCCCTGTGTCTGCATTTTTCACATTAATTGGAACAATGTCTTCCTTCAGTAAAGCTGTATACCTAGGTACAACTGGATCAATCACCTGTATTAAACAAATATTTCATATCACCTGATGATTCTATATTACCTGTATCACAAATTATACTACCTTTATCATGTATATCGAATTAATCTGCTACCTGAGTCAGTTAAATTTCTTATATCAATGTAAAAGAAATTATATCATCTGAGCCAGATTTTTTTTTAAAATCCTGTACATCCCTACAGAAATATAATGCAAGATAAGGCTATGATAAACTCCAAAATCAATACCTATATTGTTTACACACACACACACACACACACACACACACACACACACACACACACACACACACACACACACACACACACAAATGTTCGTAGTTTATTTAACATGAACACTACTTCATATATCAAGACAGCACACCATCTCACCAGTTCAAATGTCAGATGTATCAGATTTTGTAAATAGAACATATTTGTTTGCTGCTCACAGTCCAGATCTGGCTCTAGGTACTAAAGCATTTTTAGTAATTAGAGGTCCTATTTACGTAAAGCAAAATTCCCTGACATTGATGAACTCAAAAGCTGATATATAGACATCACTTAAGAACTGAAGAGGTCTATCTCAAAGATATAGACAGTCTGAATGATAAGTTGTCTAGGTGAGGTGTCAGAGGTAAATAGGCACTACCTGTATATTGTAAAATTACAGTACAATACATACTCTACTGCAGCAATGTTTACCATACCCAATACCAGTATCTTTTTAAACCTCCTCACTCTTACAGAAGGAGTCATGACAACATTTGTTTATCAGTAAGTCACATCAATTTACCTTCTTGTTGACAGCCCAAATCTTGTCCCATTCCATCATAACAACAGACCGAGACGAACCCTAAAACATACAAAAAGTTCTGTGATTAAAGCAAATACTTGCATAAAGTGAAAACATTTAATGTAATCAGAATATCAATGTCAGTAAAATGATGTAAAAGCTTGTAGATGGTTACAACTCAAATTGACCTATTGCATCTAAAAGTGAAGAAATGGACAAATTATCATGAAATATTCCGTTATTTAATATCAAGATCATTACCTGTGCAACAATAAACTGTTTAAGTCCCTCAACTGTCATTCCTCTTCTGAGAACACCTCTGACTGTGGGGAACCGTGGGTCATCCCTACAGGGGACATTAGAAATAAAATGAATGCAAAGTGAGATGGCAATTTACATACAATATAAACAAACAATAACCATATTGTAAATTGTGTTAACGCTGACAATAATAATATCAGGTGCTTGAATGAAAACTTACTGTAACACTGTGTTTCCTCATGTTTCCAGTATTACAACATGGAATGTAAGATGATAGATTATATGTTGTATAAGCTTGCTGTAACATTACATTGAATACAATAAGATCACAAAGGGTCCTTACTGGTCAGCATGCCATAAATAAAAACCCCGAACCAATGATCATCAAATTCAGAATTTCATATCACATGACATATAGCTGCTCCACACCAAATTTAAAGAAAATTGGTTGCATAATATTTGAGGTTTAAAATGTTCAAAATTTAGATGTTATGAACACATGTACCCATAATTTTTTTAGATTTAGAATAACATTGCTTTCTGTTCCTTTCTATGAATGAACACATTACTTCAGTAAGAAAGCTTTAAAACTTACCAACCATCTACTATTCCCTCTGTAACAAACCATGTCAATCTTCTCTTGGACAAGACAGTATTTTGCAGGTTTAGCCTGCTGTACTCATAGATATGTGGACGGCGCATCTCTGAAATTCAAAAATATAAATCTTAAATAAGAATTTCAAAAAGTCAACATATACATAATAATGATGAGAATAGACTATTGGAAAAATTTTAAGCACACAACAGTGGTCAGTGCATTACCATATTATTTTAGTAATAATCAAATTTTTTTCATGACATCTTAGCAGTAAACCAAATCTCTTTGTCTACATCAGACATGACACTGATAGAACAGTATCAACGTTGAACACAGAGCTTATGAAATATGTTATAGCGGTTATATGTACTTACTTCCTCTAATTATGATCACAGATTTACTTGGACAAAGTGCTTTGGCCCACCATTTACTGTCATATCTCAATTTTTAAGGAAAATATGATTAGAGAAAAATATACAAAATAATTTCATTTTATTGATAAAAATCAATATATGATATTCCTATTATAGGATATTTTTACAATTGTTTTGGGCACTTTGGTTCTATCAATTACTGGTTCTCATCATATTGTTATTTCTCATCATCACTGTATACATGTATTGGTATTATATATTGGTCAGACTACACATTTATATATACAGCAGCCAACCAATGTAAAGGCAGTAGCAGTAAGGAAAGTCAGCTTATGAGTATATCATACCAAGAGCATCCAGAATCCAGTAGTACTGTTCATCTCTGTCATGGTACTCGGTGGTTCTTAAAGCATGAGTAACATTCTCAACACTGTCCACAATCGGACATGCAAAGTCGTATGTTGGATAGACCCTGAAACCACAAATCAAGACAACCTCTTTATCAACTTGACTTCTTTTTTGTTTAATAATAAAAAAATAAATCAAGATCTGAACCTCTATATTATTTGACTTTGTACATTTTATGTTTTTACGAGTTGATGGAACATCAAGGCAGTTATGCTTTGCTAAATTGTTTACTGGGAACAAGTCAAAGTACATTTTGTAGTATGGGATTAATAACATTTTATACTGACACAAAATTACACATGTGTGTGCATTTAAGCAACATAAACTCAACTTTAAGATTAAAATTTTGCATATTTATGCTTTTTAAAATGACGAAATTATAGTACCAATTCGCTGAAAAATATAGGTCTACAAGACTTGTTGAAATATATGCTATTAAAGGTCAGTTTGGCATCCTTTATGAATTTTAAGATATTATAAATTTGCTTTAGAATGTTGCTTTTCAATTACTTTTTACCATTATACTCTTGTGATAGAATTGACATTAAAAGTGATAGACTGGAATGTTAACAATTCTTGCGCACGATTAATATGCAAATGAGTTTTGGTCAAGTTCCCCTTACTGTGTATTGGCAAGATCTGTCTGTGAAGTTGGACATAGAAGTTGCGTCTTTCCTCATTCACGTGATCTTAACTTATGAGAAACTCGTGGCAGTCTTTGAAGTTTGGAAAATGTTTTACATGTACAGATATTGACCTAGAGATTTAAGGCTACTGATAGGAAGTATAGCATAAGATATACTGCCCGTCGCATAGCAATTTAATATCGATGAAACAGTGTTTATAAGCACAAGATTTTATAATCATATCGCTGATCTATGTAGTTTGTTGCATAATAAATAAGCCATCAGTACTCACGTTAGAACAAATGTCTGACCCGATTTTCAGTTACTTTTTTTGTAAAACCTAATTTTACCAAATTAAAAAGTATTCAGTATACCGAGTGTATCATACCTCATTAAAACTTATGGTTGCCATCAACAAGTATCAGTACTTTCAGTACTTTGATTAATTTTTGTTTTACATTCCGTCAAGAATTTTTCACTTTTATTGAGATGTCACCGGCTTTAGGTGAAGTGCTACAAATTTTGAACTGTGCTATGGACTGACACCATTACAGTGAGTGTCCTTTTATGTGTCACGCCTTCTATGACATAGGACCTCGGTTTTAAGTCTCATGCCCAGGGCTTGGCAAAGTAACACCATTTTTAAAGTCTTTGGTATGACTCGGTCCATGCATCAAACCTGGGACCTTCTGCTTGCAAGTCAAATGCCCTACCACTAGATCACCAGTCATGATCTAACTAACTCGAACAATCATTGTTATAACAAGTGGTGTTTGTTTATTTTCCTTTTTGTGTTTGTGTGCTTTAATCACATCCTGCAATGTTCAATTAAATGGCATTGTCACAAACTAAGGATGAAATGCTACAAACATTGACCTTTTTTTTGGACCTATGAAAATGCAGTGAGTAGTTTTACATGCAAAGTTTTCATGAAATGGGACTTTGATTTCAGTGAAGCCTTTCATAAAATGGGACTTTGATTTTACGATCACAAAATATACCCATGAATTTCCTTCTTGAGAGCACATGAGCAGTCAATGTATGCTTTATCATTAAAAAATATAACTATAATTGGTACCAGTGTGCACATCTTCAGATTTTTTACACTATTTGATTCCTCATGCAGTTATTTATAAAAATACAAGTTGATAGTGGTACATGTAATGCTACCTCAGAATATGCAGTGGTATTTGTATTGGTATGTTCTTATATTTTACCTAAAAAATTAAGATTTCTCTCTATCCTATATAAATAGATTTAATGTTGTTTGTCTTAATGATTTTTGCACCACACAACAAGTTTTCATTTAAATGGTTGTGGTCAGCTTTGAATGATGGAGGAGAGAACTAAGTTACAAGGAACTCGGGAAAAACACCGGCTTTCCGCAAGTAAACTGGCTAACTTCCTCACAAATATCAGCTTAGGTTCCAGCAGGACTCAAACATGTGCTAACTAGAGGTAAGAGACTTCATGATTTATAGCACAATACTCTAAACACTCGGCTACAGAGGTCCTCCCACTTTAAATACATAATCAAATTTGTATATTTGGAAGTGACATGATAAATTCAGAATACGTACTTATATTTGGTGCCCGTCCGAACATGTTCTTCATTTTTACACCGATACAATGTTGGATCCCTCATACAGCCATTGTCAGACTGCATATTAATTTTGGCTCTAACACAGCATTGTTGTCCCTTTGGTGTTCCTTTCTTCATTTCCTCCCACATTGATAAGTTCTTCTCTACATCTGAAAATAAGAGTAAACAAGAACTTAACTCATTCACCCCTAAAGACACATTTGGACTGGTCTAAGTCATTGGTTTACAAAAGAGTCCATTGTTTTTCAGGGGTTGATGAGTTAAAGAGCAGCTTTACCGAGAAATATTTGAAAAAGGAAACTGTGATTTTAAGAATATATTAAGACAGAAATCATATAGTGATTAAAAAGTATTTTCCAGGCATACAAAGAAATATGTAAGATACCGAAGATAATATAAAGATGCATATGAAGATTCTCTAATATAGGCAAAGAAAGTTATGGGTGAAAATAGTTCTTTCACTGGAAATATATGGCGATTTGAACTTATTTTAGTGTTAAAATAATGTCATATATATCTAAACCTTTCAAATAATTAAGACCAGTTTCTGTGAACAAAATACCTGTAGTCACATTTCTTTTATATAAATAAATATATATCCTAAAACAAGATCAATCGCCAAAAATAAAATCCATCTAATAATAGACATACTGTTGGCTCTATTATTGGAGTTTTTTCTTTCCTCTCGCTCTTTTTTCATTGTTTCGGGATCAGTGTTATCAACAAAAGCTTTTCCAATCTTGATCATTTTTTCACACATGGTTTGGAGGAAGTCAAAGTGATCAGAAGTATGGGTAAATATGTCATACTTTATACCTAACATGGCCACATCCTCTAAAATTACCTACAACAAAAGATAAGAATTATTCATTACATGGCTATAGATAATCCTTTTTCTCTGATTTGTCAAAATACTGCTGAGAAGTTATGATAATAAACAATACTGCATAGTTTCTATGTAAAAGTGGTCCGTGAGCCTTTAACAGTCACCTGAGTGAACCGGAAAGTGTACTGAGAATATTTATTATTGACAAATGAAACCTGATATGACAATTGATACAACCTAATTACCCAACATTACGTCACGAGTGACTCAAGTGACCTAAGAATGGCCAAAATCAGTAGGCGTAATTCAATATGGACTAGCTTGTTCTTAAAATAGACAAGGTAAATAGACCAATCTACAAAATATGGCATCACAATGCTTTATAAGGTCAAACAAAATATACTGTGACATCATGAGTTATGGAATTGAATTGAAGCTAACATACACCAGATATATTACCTTATAAAATGTTTAAATAAAGTAGAGCTGTCATTGATGAGAAATTCTATATCGATAAGTAAAAAGTATCCATATATCGATAAATCAAATAATTTGGTACTTCTTTGAATGCATTCAAAATTAATAGATTCATTGTAATATTTAGGTGTTTTATTGTATATTTGACTATCTGAAGATGAAAAAAAGCAATCATTGCAAGGAAAACAATTTACTTGAACAAACTGAACAATTAGAAAAAAAATATACCATAATTCAATAACATGAAGTAAAACAAATGGAAAATGTTGGAAATTGTAAAAGAAAATCCATCCTGTGAAATGTATAATGAAATGTATTGATACTTAAAAAGTGTATCAATTATCGTATCGAATCAATTTGTGTATCAATACATTGATATCGAGTCTATCAATGACAGCCCTAAAATAAAGTGCAGCATATCACCTCATTTACTGTTTGAAATACAATAAAGCCATTTCTACACAGACATCTGATATCTTAAACGCACATGCACAAGACAGAACTTTATCATCTACTAGCCTGGAGATTTACAATGCTATCAGTATTTCATTATAATTCAAAATATACCATACACTTACACTGTTAAATACAACACAAAATCTTACACAAATAAAAGCAAACATTCTAAGAGTATCAATGATTCAATACATGACCCCCTACATGTGATTAACTGATATATGCAGATAAACCTTATAGCCCCCTGTTTACACCGGTATTAATTAACAGACAATCTGAGATTAGTGATGAATCAATACATGGCCCTTATCTGTCAAACCATTATTAAGTGAACGTCAAGCATTTACAAAACTAAACAAAACTGCATGGATTGACAGACACAGATAAAACCTACAGTTTCACCACCACAGAACTTCAAATGATCTCAAATACTCTTGGCTGTTTAATCTGTAGTTTTTTGGTTTGTATTTTTTTTTTATGAACACTCTTACAACAAACATTAAGAAAGGGGGATTCAATAATAATAAAAAGCCATCATTCCATTCCTATACATCCCAAGTGGTACAACAGGCAAAAATGAGGCATAACCAACATACCCTGATTTCTAACAGCTAGCACTATATCTACATCTGAAAATTAATCATGGACATCTCTTTCTTTTCAACTATTTCTCAATGTGTTCTTTAATTTTCATTATAACTTACCTTCTCAAATTCGGCATTTTCTTTTGCTGGATTGGTGTCATCAAACCTCATGATAAGTGTGCCTTTAAACATCTGACTGTAGTAGTAGTTCAGTAAAGCTGCCTTGGCATGTCCTATGTGAAGGTAACTGGAATAGAAGAGGTACATATATATCATAAATAACTGAAGTAGAGATATTGCATAAATAGCTGAAGTAGGAGAGATATTGCATAAATAGCTGAAGTAGAGATATTGCATGAATAGCTGAAGAAGTAGAGATATTGCATAAATAGCTGAAGTAGAGATATTGCATAAATAGATGAAGTAGAGATATTGCATAAATAGCTGAAGTAGAGATATTGCATAAACAGCTGAAGTAGAGATATTGCATGAATAGCTGAAGTAGGAGTGATATTGCATAAATAGATGAAGAAGTAGAGATATTGCATAAATAGCTGAAGTAGTAGAGATATTGCATAAATAGCTGAAGTAGGAGAGATATTGCATAAATAGCTGAAGTAGAGATATTGCATAAATAGCTGAAGTAGAGATATTGCATAAATAGCTGAAGAAGTAGAGATATTGCATAAATAGATGAAGTAGAGATGTTGCATGAATAGCTGAAGAAGTAGATATATTGCATAAATAGCTGAAGTAGAGATATTGCATAAATAGCTGAAGTAGAGATATTGCATAAATAGCTGAAGTAGAGATATTGCATAAATAGCTGAAGTAGAGATATTGCATAAATAGCTGAAGTAGAGATATTGCATGAATAGCTGAAGAAGTAGAGATATTGCATAAATAGCTGAAGTAGAGATATTGCATAAATAGCTGAAGTAGAGATATTGCATAAATAGCTGAAGAAGTAGAGATATTGCATAAATAGATGAAGTAGAGATATTGCATGAATAGCTGAAGAAGTAGAGATATTGCATAAATACATGTAGATGAAGGAGAGATATTGCATAAATAGCTGAAGTAGAGATATTGCATAAATAGATGAAGTAGAGATATTGCATGAATAGCTGAAGAAGTAGAGATATTGCATAAATAGCTGAAGTAGGAGAGATATTGCATAAATAGCTGAAGTAGAGATATTGCATAAATAGCTGAAGTAGAGATGTTGCATGAATAGATGAAGTAGAGATATTACATAAATAGCTGAAGTAGAGATATTGCATAAATAGCTGAAGTAGAGATATTGCATAAATAGCTGAAGTAGAGATATTGCATGAATAGCTAAAGAAGTAGAGATGTTACATAAATAGATGAAGTAGAGATGTTACATAAATAGCTGAAGTAGAGATATTGCATAAATAGCTGAAGTAGAGATAGTAGAGATAGCTGAAGTAAGATATTGCATAAATGAAGTAGAGATGTTACATAAATAGCTGAAGTAGAGATGTTACATAAATAGCTGAAGTAGAGATGTTACATAAATAGCTGAAGTAGAGATGTTACATAAATAGCTGAAGAAGTAGAGATGTTACATAAATAGCTGAAGTAGAGATATTGCATAAATAGCTGAAGTAGAGATGTTACATAAATAGATGAAGTAGAGATGTTACATAAATAGCTGAAGTAGAGATGTTACATAAATAGCTGAAGTAGAGATGTTACATAAATAGCTGAAGTAGAGATGTTACATAAATAGCTGAAGTAGAGATGTTACATAAATAGCTGAAGTAGAGATGTTACATAAATAGCTGAAGAAGTAGAGATATTGCATAAATAACTGAAGTAGAGATATATTGCATAAATAGCTGAAGTAATTGAGATATTTCATAAAAGATAAAGATAGCTAGACTGCTAGCAGTGAGTGTTCACCCCACAAACAGCAGGCCCAGGTTTGATTCCAAAGAATTTTAAAAATGGTAGTGACTACTCCTTCGCCGAGCACTCAACATTTCAAAAAACTTAACAAAAAGCCTAATGGGCCTTAACAGTCACCTGAGCAAAACATGATACAGTAAGAGTAGGCGAGATCATTGGTTCCAGAGAAGATCTTCTAAAGATGAACAAATTATAGGCCTTTTTGGAGCCACTATGGGTCTACAATGTAGCCCCTATTCATTTGCAAACATTAGGCAGCTTCCATAATTTAAAAAATCTTCTGATCATTGGTTCATGAGAAGAATTTTTTTAAGGTGTACTAAGTTTTTGTCCATTTTGGCTCCTTCTGGGGTTGCTATGGTAGCTAGACCCCCCCCCCCCCTCCTTCAATTCCAAAATCTATGTGGCGTCACATGGAGATGCTTCCTGTCACGTTTGGTTAAAATTGGCCAATTGGTTCTTCAGAAAAAGTAAAAAAATGTGTTTAAGTTCACAATGGTCAAAGGGACAATGGATAACTTACAGTCACAGAAAAAAGACAATGGCAATAGGTCACTGAAAGACAATCTCAATAGGTCACTGAAAGCTTTTGGCTCAGGTTCCCTAAAAATTCTTAAATATGGTGTAAAATACCATTTAAAAAACAACAGGCAAGACAATCATATACTTGCTTGCACATAAAAACACTGCATTATTTGACATACATACCCACTAGCCTCTGGGGGAAAACGTACAACAACTTTGCCCATCTCAGCACCTGGCAAATCAACAAATTTTCCTTCATCTTTCTTCAACTGTAAAATATATATCATAGTGTAAATGTCATATAATATCTCATATGATTATCATTTGTGATTTTTTAGGAATAAATTAAATCAAACTATAGAAAGGCAATGTTTTTACCTTTACAGTTTTAGGGGTCAATGACAATCTGGAGATACAATCTGGGGGTCAAACATTTTTTGAGGATCACATTCTGCAAGATAGTACTAATTTTAAATATCCAGGGCCTGGCACCATAAAACTTAAGAATTACTTAAGTCTAAAAACTTTGGTTAATCCTGAAATCTGATTGGCCAAGAGGGTAAAGTTGAGAATATTCTCAGACTTGAGTAAATTTTTAAGTTTTATGGTACCAGGCTCCGGCCTATACTTCACAATGAAAGGTTTTACAGATGTTATTAGTAGTGTAATACGCACAAATAATAGTTCACTTACATGAATAATAATGAATGAACATGCAACGTACAGACATGATGAAAGATGTAGTATGAATTTTGTAGATATGCTTGATTTTGGGGTTTTACTTTTGTCCTCTGACAATCATTACTATAAGTACCATCATTTTGTAGATATGCTTGATTTTGGGGTTTTACTTTTGTCCTCTGACAATCATTACTACAAGTACCATCAGTATTTTTTATGTATCATTTCTGTACTTCTTCCTTTGGCTGTTTATTGTTATTTTTTTT
The DNA here is from genome assembly GCA_030159075.1 of Atrina japonica. Taxonomy (NCBI): domain Eukaryota; kingdom Metazoa; phylum Mollusca; class Bivalvia; order Pterioida; family Pinnidae; genus Atrina; species Atrina japonica. Next base: position 146,766 of record BROG01000185.1, read on the forward strand.
TTAGTTACATATGGCAAGTCTGTGATTATCACCATTTCAGTGCCTTTCTAATGCTGATCTTTGAAAAATTGTGTATCTATCCAGTGCAAAGGAATTATGTCGTTCACTGGCCAAGAAAAATTTGCATCAATTATTTTTTTGTTTATCAATTCACAAAATTTAAAATAAGCCATTTATATTCCTTCAGCCATCACATACCGAACAACCTTCTCATCCCTTTAACGACATTACAACCGTCATGGAAGTCGTTTGTTATCTTATCAATATCAGTTTGTTTGTTACAAGAAAGCAAAATTTAAAAGCACTGACATTTGATAATGCAACTTATAGGGTTTTACACTTACAATTAATTGTCAGCTCCAAGAAATTACGAAAGTATTTTCAAATACTATGTAACTTGTTACAGCTCTTCAGCTCTGATGAAATTTGCATAATTTTTTTTACAAATACAAAACAAAAAGTTTTAAGACTTTTTGTAATGCTTTTATATATACATCTAGTTTATTTCTTTCACTGCATCAAAATGATGATATTTTTGGGGGCAAATTTATTATGTATGTGTACATTACCAGGCCTTTTTCTAGAGTTTCCACAGAGCCGAAATTCCGTGCCTCATTCCCAATGCAAAATGCATGCGTTTTTTCCTAATTTGATGCAAAAACTTCCCAATCTGGTGTTGAGGCCATGGCCATAATGAAAGATAAATTAATGTAAGGGAAATTTCGTTTAAAACAGCCATGGCCATAACATTTAGATTTCCATGTGTGCAAACATTTTTTCCCAATTTGACACAAATTCAAGTTAGAATTCCCCAATTGTGTCGCCAATGGCATTTTTCCAACATTGACAGAAAAAGGCCTGGTTATGCACAAATTTGCATTTAAATCAAACACCTATCCTTTGTATATTAATCAAGTTACCATACCGTAAATTGGGATATTTTGGCCATTGTTTAATTTTGGCCAATTTGGCCACTCTATTAAAATGACCAAAATTAAACCGTCCAAAATATGTACACAATGTTTCCACCGGTACTTTTTAAAAATATTTTAGTGTTTTATACGTTGATTTTTTTTTAATTATACTGTGTGGATGTTAAGGGTAATTAACTATCATGTGATGCATCAATTCTAACTGTTCTACTGGCACTTTTTAATATTTTGATATTTCAAACACCTGGAATGTTTGACACAACAAGACCGAGATCTGATGGTAGGCCAAATCTAAACATGATATAAACATAAATAGCTAAAATGTAACAGGCCAAAAAATAATCCTTCATTTTGTGACCAAAGTGGCCAAATTTTAGCGATGCCAAAATATCCCAATTTACGGTAATATATATACCCTCTATAGCTGCATACTTACACATGACTCTGATTTCTTCTCAGCACTTTTTCCTGTTGCCTTAGCATCTACCTGTGGCAGGTGTTTCTCTATGGCCTTAAACAGCCCTTGATTAGACAGGAACTTGTAGTAGCGTCCTACATTGGTTGGGGCATCACCACTATTATACAAACTCTGCCATTTTCCACTCCCTTGAAAAATCATCAAGTCTTAATATTACTTTGAGTGGTCAATCTTTCTTCACAAAATCTAAATATATTTACTTGATAACTTACCTAAAATTCAAATTATGCAAGACAGATCATTGACATTATGAGTTAAATCAAAATTTTTATGTACTTAATAGTCCATCAAGAATTATCAAAGGCAGGCAGAAAATCACTGATGACTTTCTGTATATTGTTTTATTTTTAATTAAATTATAAAACTGTTCATGAAAAGTTCTTAAACAAGGTATCTGTTTTAGCACTAATTATATAAAACCATGTCCTTACAGGTGTTATATAAATATGGTTTTAAAGCAGTAATATACACGCTATAGAACCTCTGAAATTACAGATCTTATGGATTTCAATTACCTTTCATGAGTGTAAGTTTCAATGTTTCAAACTCTTTGAGCTGGTTCCTTGAACTTCGACTCATCAAAGTTTTACTGTACATGTTTTGGTGCTCAACAAGAAAATGATATAGGATTCAAAGAAGTTTTAGTATCAATAAATCTTTCATATAACTTGCCAATATTTTCAGACATGGTTACAAAATAGACAGTTTAATCATGCAGGAAAGCAACAAACCTCTCAGTGTTTCCCAAACAACAAAATCGGCTATACTGATGTCAGTTCCTACTAAGTATGTTATAGGTCCAAGTACTCCATTCAAATAGTTCAAGGCAGAAGTAAAATCAGAAGTACAAGACAAACGACCTTGAGCAAAGGTCACCCAGTGGTCAATCTACAAAATAAAATTTATTAAAATAATATTATTTTTCATATCCTTGTATTTTCCTTTTATCAAGCAAATTTGAAAAAAATGTAATAGCTACATCTAGGCAAGTACATGGCTGCTGCTTCTACAGAAATGTGCATGACCTCGACAAAGATTGAATGACCTTTTACAAATAACAGAGATGATGAAAGTGTATCAATGCTGACTAACAATATCATGAATATGATGATCAGTAAATCCACTACCATATGCCTACGACTATCATGTCTGACACATGCAGCTTGATTTCATTGATGTCATTACAAAGTGTTTGATCAATATCATACTGATCTGCCAAAAGGTATGTCACATCTGATCATTCACATTGCTGTAATTTGTTAATCCTACATTACATTACCATTGCCTATGTTGATTAAATTGTACCACAAGGTAAACGGAACAATGAATATAAATAAGGTGTTTTGTCAAAGTACATCATCACCAATGTGTCTGATCCTATTCAGTCTCCACATTGTACCGGAAATGTGCCGTTTTTGTGAAATTACATTTCGAAATTGTGATTTACATAATCACACAAGTGTGGATTGTATGGTATGCCTCATTTAATTGTGACGATGACATACTCAGTCGAAACAGAAGCATATTAGAGTCAAAAGGTGGTTAAAGGAATACTGGACAGGCTATCTAGGCGATAGGTCGATTTTAATTCGACAGGGGCTTGCCCAGGCAGACCACCCCTTTGGGGCTTCAATTTGTTAATCACTAAATCGGAACATTATCTGTAAATTACAAAACATCCGCATTGAACCTAGATTAATCATAACGTTTACAATTCTTGTGGGCAGACTTGTTTTGTAAATTCTGTCGACCTTAGGAAGTTTAAGACCTGAATATTAGTCTATTGAGAAAAAATGCACAAAAAGGTCAAACTTAGTAACTGAAATGGACTGAAACAATGAATACATCAACTAAAAAATGCATCCAGTGGATTTTTTAAGAACACACACACACATTGTCAAAGTACTGGTTCATGAAGAGTGAAATTTTTTAGTGTTGTAGAGGCCTGTACATGTACCCAAGTACCTACACATTGATCAGGGACATTCATTGTCTGTTTTATTGTTGTTCTATGTCTCAACAAGATTTTTTTTTCTTATATTATGGAGATACCTTTTGGTGAAATGTCACAAATTTTTACGTGCTATGGACTGACACCAATGCAGTGAGGGATAAATCAGTCACTCTGCATTTTGAAAAAAAACTTGTAAAACTTTGGTTATAGGTCATAAAATTGTAAATGGAAAAGTATTTTGAAAACAATACTACTACAATTATTCTATGATTGAAGGGGTAATACCAAACAGATATGTTTCAATCAACCATATATTCTCCATCTGAAAACAAATGGATGTCCAATTATGCACAAAATCTAACATATACATGTACCAAATATTACAAGAAATAAATGGCATTGAGCTTGACTCAATAAAAAGTAAAAAGAAAAACATTGTTATCTACATCTGGAAAAGATTTGTGAAAAGATGCAATCCAAGCAAGGATTTTATTGATCAATTCTTTTATTTACCTCAGTTTGCTGTAGAGCGTTTGAACCATAGAGACTAGTATCCGGAAACTTTCTGGCAAGAAATCGGCAGATGGATAAAGTGTTAGTTAATACACAGCTGAAACAAATATAAAAGTAAATAAAATGAATAACAATTTATATATTTCAATATGTATTGTGCACACCTTAATGTCAAATATTAAGATGTATTTGTGAATTACTAATACGTAACATAATTGTGTTTTCATTTATTTTGTATTGAAAGGTTAGAATATGGCATAGTAAATATTTCTGTGAAACGATGTAACATGTACATATACATCTACGCAGTGGAACCTGTCTTGAAAGACATGTTAATTGAGCACTGTCATTAAAGACCACATGTCTTTTAAGACCACCTGTCTTAAGAGACCACATTTCATTGGCAGATGGAAGGTATCTTATTCAGGTTCTAATGTACAAGTATCAGACCCAGTAACTTTACATTTACCTTGAAACACATATTAATGTAGTTATAGAACAGTAGATATATGCAAATAATTTACAGACAATAGGGAACTCTCAAGTTAGCCCGGAGTACAGTCATGATCCTGCATTTATTCGCGCCTTCTCGATTTTGTTCCTCATATGTTCTTCTGGTTTTCATATTTACCTTCGCAACGTATGTTAAGTAAATGGAAATATTTTTACTTTTTAGTGCATTAGATTTAGTTTGTATAAAGAAACCCAAGAGACTCTTAAAACATACCACAGTTGGTTATTTAGTTGAACACCTAATTATGGAAATGTATCAGGCAGAGAAAATGTGCAGACAGACCAGGAATCGTACCCAGGAACTTCCGAAAACTTGCAGGGCGCTTTTACCAATTGTGCTATGGGGGCTATCTATATATTACCGAAACCAGAAATAACATTGAGGAACATTTTTCTAGAATCATGCAACTGGCAATAATAAAAACAGGATTATAACGGTAATCCGGGCTAACTCGAAAGTTCCCTAATGCATGTCATAAAAAACTCATATAAAAATGGGTACAAGTGCTAGATAACATTGTAGATGTAGGTCCTCTTTCATAAAAAAATAAAAGTTGTTTATAATGCCTTCAACCAAGTTTAACAAATATGGTCAATAGCCAGGTAAGTATTTTTTTTCTTCCATTGTGTTTAATTTCAGAGATTAAATCTGACAAATTCAAGATTTATCACAGAAAAAAAAACAGACTAACAAAATTACTAAAAAAATTAATTTGTCCCAGAATATAAGATGGACTGTCAAAGTACATTAAGCAAATCTATTTTTCATTTCAGTCTTACAGTTCAGTAGCACTGTCACTACATTACAACAAATAGTACATGTATACATGTAAAAATGTACTGTACTATATATACTAATGGTAGTAGTCCATTCACCCACCTGTAGATTTATCAGTGAGCAGACTCAAAATATATCTTTTATCAACTGTTTCCAGTGCCGGGAAAATAATGGTTAAGATAAAGGCAACTGTGCTTGTTTTTCCGACTCTAATCGGTAATGACACTGTACATGCACAAACTACAAGTATATACATGTACATGTATGTACATGTATGATACATACTGTACAATAGCAGGGGATAATCGACTCTTTTTGAGAAAGAGTCCTGTACCCTTAAGTCACAATGGGCTAAATTTGATTTAACAAATACCATAGTATTATTTATGGTAATTTTACTTATAAAATCACAAATACAGATACATGGACAAAACTTGTAATTCATTTATCTCTTTATTAAACTGACAACCTGGATTTCATCTGAAGACAAGAAGGTATTAATTCAGCATTTTTTTGGGTTATATATATGTGTATAATTATTATAAAGTTAGGTACATGTACATGCATGGTGAACATAATTGAAAAATTTTCCCATCAAAACTAGGGAAATATAGCTGATTTTGCATTGGGAGTGGGTCCTTTTATCAGACATGTTGATGATATTAATCCCTTATATTTGTTCTCCTGATTTCACTTACCTATCTACTTTAAGACTTGTATCTGCCCCAAAGCTCCATTTCACCAGATTTTTCTGCTGCAGAAGCTCTGCTGTAAGAAGTGCAGCTGAAAAAAATCAGATCATGATTATGAATGTTTTTATCTTCAATCACACTCCAGAATTTTCAATTAAAGAGCTTAAGGTATCCATTGTATAAAAGGTCAAAATTTGATGCCCGGTAAGGTACTATAATGATTATATTTTATGATAGATAGGTATGTCCCATGTACAGATACAAGGTTTTTAGGGACCAAATATCGAAGATTGAAAAAATTGTGCACATTGTTATTTTGGATTTATACTTGCCAAAGCACTAATCTTGGAGTTAAATCTCAATGGCATTAAACATAAAAACATACTTGTTGTAATTGTTTGATGATTTCTGTACAATAATCAATATCATTCACAAATATTTTATTAATATCAAATATAAGACTTTCTTCTAAAGAAAACTGATTTTTATGATATTGCAATGAAATTATTTTTTTTTTCTGGAATTTGTCGAGATTATGACAGATTTTTCTGAATTTTACATACTCATTTATACAAATACAATGGATACCTTAACATTCACTTTTTTAAACCAACCTTATCAGGAAGGAGTCCTTTGAAACTAACATGTCCATAAGAATCCCTAACTTGTACAGTTTAATTAAGTAAAAACATCTACTTGTTTATTTGGGAATTATTAGGTTGTATTCATTTCAAATCAATTATTTCTATAGACTAAAAAAATAGTAGCATGAATATTAGAACATAAAAAGCATGCAGGCACTACTGGTCAGGGACTGGTTGTAGGGAATTTTTCTCAAACCGAAGGAAATAAATATTGTTATGGTAGATATTAAACACGAAATCACACCATAGTCGACTACTGGTCCTAGCCGACCACTGGTCCTTGACCAATGGCAATACATGTACATGCACATAAACATGTCTTCCAAAATTCGTTTGGGGACATAATTAAATACACATTTCAGCAGCCTTACCTTCCATTTATAAATTTTATACACTTGTGTTACATTTCGGTATTTAGACCTACCAGGGAGGTGGTGAGGGTTTCTAAACTTAGGAGATAAAATTATAAACATCGGCATTACCGACAGTTACAGAAATTACAGAATATGACGATACTTACCAGCAGACGGTTTACTTTTCTGAAATGACACATGAAGTGACATTTTGAATAGTTTGTTCTCAATCCGAACCAGACCTAATAAGGTTACAGCACGTTTCTTCCACACACTGAAACGGGAAATATATTTACTGAAACCGGTCGCGGGGCAACTTATGTAGTTCAGCCGGATATTTTTGCGAATGATGCAATAGTATGAAATTAATGATTTTCTTTATCTTTTCAGTGATAATACAATATACAGAATAGATGAAATGAAATCGTTGGGATTAAGTTTAATCTTGAACTGAGTCATATTATGTGTATAAAGTAGGCCTATATAAAAAAATATATATAAAATATATTATATTTACTGGTTGAGTTAAAAGGAATTACTCAATGACAGTGAGAGAGGACAGCCCTCATACCCGAATGCCCGTTATTCCGAAGGCCCGTTACTCCGAACTCCGAAGGGTCATTACTCCGAAGACCCGTTACTCCGAAAACCTGCATTATGCCGTTTCTGTCCAATTTTATAGGGTTTGAGATAACCTTGTGACCTGATGACCGTGACCTATATTCTTTTTGGCCTTTTTGTTTGTTTCGTTGTAGCATTCCTTTTTCATTTTACTATCACAAAACATCATGCCTCCTTTTTCCTGAGTTGAAGAGCCGACCTGGCTTGGTCGGTAGCACACTAGTCTCTTGATTGCGATGTCGTGACTACAACGTGAGTTCGAGTCCAGCCGGCGGCAGGTTGGTTTCCTGTCTTTCGGATGAGACAGTCTAAACCGAGGTCCCCTGTCACAGTAGGTGTCAGCACATTAAAGAACCATCACTGCTCAATGGCCGTAAGTGCCAAGCATAGGCCAATATTTAAAGCCCTTCACCGGCATTTGGTGACGTTTCCATGAGTGAAATATTCTTGAGTGGGACGTTAAACAACAATAAACAAACAAATCCTGAGTTGAAGCACCTTCCACTTACCCTCGTATTTTTCTCACTTACCATGTTACTCAGTTTCGCATCCCCATTTTGGGGGGCGATAATCTTTACTCTCCCACCCTCGCTCATTTTTTAGTGTAAGAAGAAAAGCGTGATAACGTCAGTGTTTGCACGGTACTTTATTCATGCGTTGTGCGGTAGCGAGATAGCGTAAAACGCGATTGCGCGATGGCGTTCGTTTTAGTGAGATGGTGAGTTAGCAAGAAAGCACGTTTGCACGAACGTGTGTATACTAACACGATAGTATGGTGTCCCGATGGGTCCATGTATAAAAGCGCGACGGCGCGCTTGTAAAACACCTAAAAACGCGCTGTCGCGGAAACAAGCTTTCGCGCTAATGTGCCATTGCAAATTAGTAAAATTTAAACAAGGGCTCTGCAAAGCAGGGCATCCCCTCGCAATGTTGGCTAAATTTGACCTCGACCTTTGACACAAAGTCGAAAGGATTCCTCCTCTCATCATGAACAACGTGCATGTGAAGTTTGAAAGTGATCGGGCAAAAAATGTAGTCTGTATCGTGCCCACAAAGAAAAGTGTCACGGACGCCCTCACGTACGTACGCACCCACTCACCCAACCGCAAATGAACGGCCGTATTACTATACCCCTACCAACGCTGTTGCGAGGGGATAAAAAGTGTAAGTGAGCGATAGCGAGTTAGCGCGACCTCAACGGTATTTTACAAACGCCACGTTGGGCTGTTACAGATGACCCATGGGGACACCGTATAAAAGCGCGTTCATGAATCAAGACTTGATAGGTTTCACAAAGAATCCTTCGCTTAGTCACTCTTTATGTGCACTTTTTCGGAGTAACGGGTTTTCGGAGCATCGGGCCTTCGGAGTAACAGATCTTCGGAATAACGGACCTTCGGACTACCGGGCTGTAACCATATCGACGTAGCCCTAAATGTCAATCATCTTTGACCAACGAGACAAATTTGTTCATCACCAAAACAATCAAATTTTAAGTGTTTGTTTTTATTATAAAAATTATTAAAATATTAAACTAATGAGCACACACGCGCGCCCGCGAATGACCTTCCGAGTATCAGACCTTCGGAGTAACGGACCTTCTAGGTAATTGACCTTCGGGCTACCGGACTGTAAGCTAGTATTTGTCGGTTATAACCATCGTTGACAAATTCTCGGAATAAATTTTGTCATCGTGTGTGTGTGTGTGTGCAATGTTCTATTTCTTATTCTGCAATCCATTTAATAACAAATTTCGTATTTAGTTTCAATCTCTAACCTAACATCCTGTCATTTTCATTCTTTATTTACGAAAAACCTTGCATAACAGTATTATAGAGGGAACACATTGACCTTCACACTGGGTTTTATTACTTTAAAATATTACTCGAATTTCATTTGAGAAGAATTAATACCCGAGCAGCAATCATCCCCGACAGTAGGCCTATCGTTAAATCAGGAAGTCGTGAATTACAAACAGGTTTTCTCCTGATTTAAGTTTACAGGTAAGGCTTATTTTTTTTATATAAGTACAGGTATTTCCTGCACTGAAATTGTAAGAAAATTCGCATACGGGTAATTAATTATTTAGCAGTTTCATTTATTTAGCAGTTTCATTTAGTAGTTGCAAGTAATGAACATTCTTAGGTATATATATATATATATATATATATATATATATATATATATATATTATATATATATATATATATATATATATATATATATATATATATATATATCTCAAATGTTGGAATAGGAGGAATATACCTGAAGCAACTACGGTTACACATAAAAACATATAAAAGAAAAATTCAACAAACAACATTTAACGCACTGAAAATCACGTCTGCATGGATATACCGACCTGACATATCATATGACAAGCCGATAATGGTATTATATATCGTTGTTTGTCAACTTTTAAAGTGCTAATTTAAAAGTGAACATAAATGTTCAATACTGGTATTTAGGGTACACATAATGTGTCAGGCTCAATCAATAATGATTTCATCTCATGTGTCAAGTTCATTGATTATTTAGATATGATTTGTCTGGTGCAATAAATATTTACATGTCACGTGACAATTTTAGTAATTAAATTGCATTTCATGAATTAGGTTCAATGTGTTTTTAGATAAGATTTTTCAGGTTTAATCAATATTATCATCCCACGTGTGTAAGGTCCAATTAATATCTAAATTTCATATGTCAGGTTCAATCAATATTTAGATATCATATGTCAGGTTCAGTCAGTATTCAAGATATCATATGTCAGGTTCAATAAATATTTAGATATCATATGTCAGGTTCAATTAATATTTAGATATCATATGTCAGGTTCAATTAATATTTAGATATCATATGTCAGGTTCAATCAATATTTTGATATCATGTGTCAGGTTCAATCAATATTTAGATATCATGGTTCAGGTTCAATCAATATTTAGATATCATATGTCTGGCTCAATATATATTTTGATATATTTTAGGTCAGGTTCAATCAATATTTAGATATCATATGTCAGGTTCACTCAATATTTAGATATCATGTGTCAGGTTCAATCAATATTTAGATATCATATGTCAGGTTCAATCAATATTTAGATATTATATGGTTCAGGTTCAATCAATATTTAGATATCATATGTCTGGCTCAATATATATTTTGATATATTTTAGGTCAGGTTCAATCAATATTTAGATATCATATGTCAGGTTCAATCAATATTTAGATATTATATGTCAGGTTCATTCATTATTTAGATATCATGTGTCAGGTTCAATCAATTGATATATTTTATGTGTCATGTTGAAGCAATATTTTGATATCATATGTTGGGTTCAATTAATATATTTCATGCGTCAGGTTCAAGCAAAATCCTACAATCTCGTGTGGACATGCCTCTTAGAAAGGTTTCAGATTCTAGTGGGACATCGATGACAGTCATGGATATCGATGGCTATCTTATATCAAATTTTCCAGTAGAAGATTTGGAGAATGAATTTCGATCAATATCAAGATGGAATGCACGTGATGACGACATTTTAATCGCTGCATATCCCAAATCAGGTTTGGAATTTCAAGTTTTATCAGTTAATATTTTCCAAAATAAAACAAGAATTCCTGATGATATTTAATTACAGAATCCTGTGGTTCGTACGTTTTCCATGGTTATCTTCTAATATACTAGTAGTTATCATGTTTTAACTTTTTGGTGTGTTTAACATTTTTGCATAACTCCTTTGGTAAATCCTAAAAGTGAAAACTTGATATCATTGTAAGTTTGCATTAGATAGGGTGTCATGCAACTGAAAGTTGCACTACTTTGATGAGTAGTTTTTAATTATAAAGTATAAGATACCAAAGAGTCTGAGTCAAAATCATGTCATTAAAAACAGCGGTTAGTGGAATTCTAGAAAATCCAGATGAAGTATCAATTGTCATGGAGGAGAAACATGCCCAGTCGACCCTTTTGTTGTTGTTGTTTTTTTTCTTTTATTTATTTATTTATTTATTTATTTATTTATTGTGCCTTTTTATCCTTCGCGACACTCAACAATTTTTCAGTTATATGGTCGGTTTTTAATAGGTACAATGTACCCGGGAGGAAACCTTCGGCTTTCCGCAGGCAAAGTTTCTCACGAAATCAGCTTAGGTTCCATCGGGGCTCTAACACGCGTTGATCGGAGGCGAGAGACTTCATGGTTTAAAGCGTGATGCTCTAACAACTCGAACACGCGTACGAAGTCCTAGACAGATACCATGAAAATTATTACTTCATAAAGCTGGATAGAAACGATAATATTTGTTGATAACAAGAAACAACTAATCTCTACTTAACAACATTACAATCCTTTTTATTTGGAAGTCAGATGAAACTTCCGAGGCTGTCATACACGCTACGTGTCCTTGGTCAAATCAACATCAGAGCATGGAGCCCTTAGTCATACATTGTAATCGGTAACAGAGGATGTCTAAATGACCACTTCCGAACAAATCGTACAATAATTAAGACATTGCAATATCCCATTGGCAAGCTAAAGTGTTGCATCGACCGTTAAATTTCTTAAATATTGACTTTAAACGCTAATTTTCACATCACATCCTCATGACTCTGTATCATTATTTCACTTTGTAGTTATGAAATATTCGTATGTAAAGCCGGCTATATAACTTTGGTATTATGTTTATAATATTTATAACCACTAGGTCGTTGCCACTGCTGGTGGGCCGTTTGAGTCCCCGAGGGTATACATAAACCTAGTACCTGGTATTTCGGTACCAGTTGTTCATCTTATACTAAAGTAATATTTGGCACTGTTAACACCATTTAAATTCGAAAATTTTCTAAAGCTAATATAGTCATTTTTTTTACAGTGGTTACTCTTAGACGGATTTCGGCTATACTTTTAGAGATATCATTTGGCCTTGTATGATACCACTTTATCTTTAGAAAAATCACATACTTTTCAAATTGGAAATTGGAAGTCTAATTGACAGAAACGATATCGTCTTGAGTATTATAACTTTGGTATTATGTTTATAATATCTATAACATAGTAAAGATTTCCACAAATGTAAATGTTTCCATCATATAGCATTTTCATTGTACAGAAGGTCGCTCGCATAAAGATATCTAAATGTTATTGTGGTGTTTGATGTATATACTAGCATAGATCTTTGTACAAGATTGACATCAATTTTAATCATATATTGTTTGTAAAGCGAAATATATTTTGCAAAGTTATATCATTGGAGAAATATCACGTTTGCATTTATATTATTGCAGAACTATTGCAAGTTGTTATACTTCACATAGACAGACAATTAATCTATAGCGTAACATAACACGATTATTTATCACAATGATGGAATGAAGTTCCAAGGAATTTCCATATACAGCAAGATTCTTCATGATGGTTAACCATATGGCTCGTATTTTGATGTATGATATAGGATAGCTAGCACTGATACAGAACCGGTACGACTTATAAATTATAATCAGTGTTAATATAAAATATGACCAAACTCTGACCGGTGTCCCTCTGTTATATGATGTTTGACAGGTACACACTGGGTTTGGGAGATTATAAACATGCTGATCCGACGGGACAGTACACTAAGTGATGTCAATAAGGAAAGTACTATGCTTGAGGCGAACCCCCAGACAGCTTATAATGCTATTAAATCACCAAGGGTACTGAATACCCATATCTATCCTAATCACCTACCAGAAGAAATGCTGCGGAAAAGATGTAAAATAATACAGGTACTCCGGAATCCGAAGGATATAGCAGTATCCTACTTCAACCATCATACTAAGATAGCTGTGTTCGATTACGATGGGAAGTGGGAAGACTACCTACACATGTTTATTGAAGGCAATCGTAAGTAGTTCCTGAATCCTAAAATAACTTTACCATAGATAGAGACCATGTTATCTATGAATAAATATGGATAGGCCTAACCAATAATATTAATCTATCTTCTGTCACCAAAGTGCCAAATAATGATTTAGAAAAAAATGTATTACTGAGCCTTCGTATTTTACCAGTTCATATATATTTCACGAAATACATGTATTTTCAACACTTGAATATCTGAAATGAATGTCTGTATTCTACAATGTTCCGGACATTTTAATAGTGATTACAGCTGAACGAACACCTGTCTCTGCGTGAGAATTTGGATCTATTGAAATGTTACATGACACAAACAGCATGCATATATAACTGACGGTAGTACAAAAACTGATTACTTAAATCACTTAACTAACCAGTGACATAAAGAATACCACACGTTACAATGGATATGCAGCATTCCAACAGTCTACCGGACAAGAAAGACACAAATTATAACCTAAATGTTACATTTTAACAGTGAGCGATGTCATAGTCATTGTTACTCAATTCTATGTTATGGTTGTGTTATACTGATACATGTAAATAAAAGGTTCGGGAATCAAAGATATCCAGAAGTGTACCGTCAGACTGTGATATTATTATTTTGACATTCAAAATAGCTAATGTTTATAATTATTCCAACTTGACAGTTGATTATGGCTCGTGGTTTGATTGTGTCAAAGTTTGGGAACAGTTCAGAAAGACAAACCCAGATTATCCAATACACACAGTGTACTACGAAGACATGAAACAGGTAAATTAATCTTAGTTCAATGATGAAATAGTTATTGCTTTATATTGCATCATACACCATATGGTTGTTATGTGAAGGGATAGGCACCCAAGTCAAATTGATAAAAAGCGTACTACATGGCAGAAATGAATATGTAGACGATAATTAACGTAAAAAGATAAAAAGCAATCCAATGTGATGTGGCCTGGTCAAAATGCTATAACCAATGTGATGTGGCCTGGTCAAAATGCTATAACCAATGTGATGTGGCCTGGTCAAAATGCTATAACCAAAGTAATGTGGCCTGGTCAAAAAGTTAAACCAAAGTGATATTGCCTGGTCAAAAAGTTAAACCAAAGTGATGTGGCCTGGTCAGAAATATAAACAAAGTGATATAGTCTGACCAACAAGGTAAACCAAAGTGATGTGGTCTTGTCAAAAAGATAGACCAAAGTTATGTAGCCTGGTCAAAAAGCTAGACCAAAGTGATGTGGTCTGATCAAAACGCTAAACCAAAGTGATGTTGTGTGGTCAAAAACCAGACCAAAGTGGTGTGGTCTGGTCAAAAACCTAAACCAAAGTGATGTTTAGTTGCCAAAAAGTAAATCAGTGTGATGTGGTTTGATGTGCTCGGGTCAAAACGCTAAACCAAAGTGATGTTGTGTGGTCAACAACCCAGATGAAAGTGATGTGGTCTGGTCAAAAACCTAAACCAAAAAGATGTGTGGCCAAAAAGCTAGATTAAAATGATGTGCTTTGATGTGGTCTGGTCAAAAAGTAAAACCGAAGTGATGTTGTATGGTAAAAAAGTTAAACCAAAGTGATATAGTCTGGCCAAAAAGCCAGACCAAAGTGATTTGATGCGGTCTGGTCAAAATGCTAAACTAAAGTGAATCATAGTGATGTGGTCTGGTAAAAAAGTTAAAACAAAGTGATGTGGTCTGGTAAAAATTGTAAACCAAAGTGATGTTGTCTGGTCAAAAAGTTAAATTATAAAATCTCAAGATATCGAAGTATAAATCTTCAGGGTGTTTAGGATACATATACAGATCTAGTGATATTGGACAGACATAGACCTCTGAAAATCTAGAGTTGGGATCAGGTGCCACGAAGGAGTATGCATCCCCTGTTAACCAAAGTGATGTAGACTGGTCAAAAAGGTAAACCAATGCAAAGTTATACAGTTTGGTTAAATAGTTAAACCAAAGTAGGGTAGTAATTCATCATTTTGTAAATACATAAAGAAGTTTAGCATTACTGACTTGATGACCAAAGGGGATATATTTCTTCATTTCTTTTGTTAATCTGAGGTATATGTTTAAACAACTCGATCAATCTAAAGACAATACTTCTGAAAACCAGTACAAATAAGTGTATAATATGTAAATCACATGTTCATAGCATTTTACTTTTACATAATTGATAGTGAAGATTTTTTAATATTCATTTCAGAATGGCATTGAAGAAGTTGGAAAGTTGGCAGAATTTTTAGAGATGGAACACGATCAAACATTTTACAAAGCAGTTTATGAGAGCTGTCGATTTGACAGGATGAAAGAGCAAAAGAACAAAATCAAGGATTTTGTTTTATGGAAAGACGGTATTCCAGGAATGTACAGAAAAGGTAGGATATGCTAAAGTGGTCAAAGATAAATGTATTTATAATAGGTACAGAAACACATGTTAATGTTGTTCCTATTGTATCAAGAATTAATTTGATTGGTTATTTGCAGGTTATTGGTTGTTAGCCTTAAGAAAAGCATGAATTTTATACTCGGGTATGATACCTGTATTTAGGTGTGCAATAGTCACATTGACAACAGCATCCATCCAACGTCGCTTTTAACTTTTTTGTAGAATGTTACAGTACGTACTGTATGCGTATATTTCTTCCCTCTTCACATCCGGTTATTTTATGTATTTTATTTAGAAAAATAAAAAAGTTTTTCCGCTAACAATTGCCAGCTCATTTTGTATTTGTGATGAGTTTTTATTTTATAAATAATTTATGTTCCGTTGAGCTGGAGGAATTAGAACATAAGTTACTTTATATCTACCTGTATACCTGACATTTGATACAATATACATACTTTAAATATATGTGTATGACGGTTCATAAGTTACTTTATAACTACCTGTATACCTGACATTTGATACAATATAAAACTTTAAATATATGTGTATGACGGTTCATAAGTTACTTTATAACTACCTGTATACCTGACATTTTATACAATATACAAACTTTAATTATATGTGTATGACGGTTCATACAGGTAATTAATGTCCATGTTCAAAGTCTTTTCAAATTCATTTTGTTAAACTTACAGTATTGATGATGTTACATATTGAATACTAATCTATAAATTCATAAGATTTGCTATTTTCCAGTTTGAATACATGAAAATAAAGTGGCCAAGAGAACATCATTGTAAATTTTTTTTCATTTAAGGTGAAATAGGTGACTGGAAAAACTGGTTCACAGTGGCACAGAATGAAGAGTTTAATACTGTCTACAAACAGAGAATGCAAACCTCTGACGTTAAAATAAGATTCGATAAAAATTAAGGGATTCATACCATTTATTAGTACAGATTATGTCATCTTACCAGTTTGTTTACTCAGTATATCTAAGATACAATTATCCGTTTTATGTACATATATATGCCGGACACCTGGAAAGTTATGATTCCGTTTCATTTTTGCCCTTAGTTGAGAGGGCATTTTAAAATGAAAGTGAAATTTGAGAGCTAAATAATTGAAATATGGACACACATGCCATCTTACCAGTTTGTTTACTCAGTATATCTAAGATACAATTATCCGTTAATATATACATATATATGCTGGACACCTGGAAAGTTATGATTTCGTTTCATTTTCGCCCTTAGTTGAGAGGGCATTTTAAAATGAAAGTGAAATTTGAGAGCTAAATAATTGAAATATGGACACACATGCCATCCTTGAGACTATGTGGTAAACAATTAGGGCGAATTTAAGACGTGGTAAATATGTTTCCTGTTGTAAAAGGACGAAAATAAACAGGGGCGAAAATTTCTAGATATAGAGTGCATTTTGTATCGTTTAAGAGTTAAATTATATTTTTACCAACCATCAATAGCACATATCATATATAACCATATAAAATTGTCAATTGTGACTAGACTCACTGCATTATCTTTTAACGTATTGAATTTTATCTTAACTGAATAACTGATTGAGATTGAATTCAATGAAAACATTTGAGGCTGATAAAGATTTGGAAGATACCATGATATTTTGCATTTTCATTGTAAAATCATAAATTGTGTTAATGCTTCGATGTGAACAAAAAATAATTAATGTTTTCTCTTCAATCACATCAAGAAGTTTTACAAATAAATAATGATAATAAAAGTGTAACAGGATTTGGTTTTACTACAGTCAGATACAGTACATTGTATGTATATCAGAAACTGAATAGCCTTCCACAAGAAGTAAACACAGTTCAAGGATATTGCAACAAAGGTGGAACAACATAACCTTTCATTTTGTTTTGATAAAATGTTATAATTCAGAATTGCTTTTTATCTTTATAAATATAAAATGTTTTACATCCATATGTTACGTTTTAAGTCTATATCAAAATACAGAATTTCAGTCAAAATGGGCACTTGCCCAAAACTATTAATTAACATTTCCTTTAATTAATCTTATTAAGGAAGGCTTATAGATTTACATAACTATGTTTCTGTGAAGACGAACTTCACAATAAAATCCTTTAATTGCAGAGATGTGCAAAAACTCTTTGCCAAACGGACTATATTATTTTTTACTTTATATTTCATATAAAACCACATTTTTTTTCAAAAATAATATTGTGAAACCATTTCTTATCGCTTTTCAAAATAATTTTCACCATTAATCAGAAAGTTTTTTAAAGTTTCATGGCTTATTTGGATGTAATTTTCCAATTTGTTATTTCAAAGATTTGTCACTTTAAATTAAAAGTAAAAATTAGATATCTCAATTTAACCTACCCATATAGAAAGTGTTCATCACAAAAATTATACTTTGTTTAAATAAATACATCTTTTAGTTTCTGATTCAGAAAATTAAAAATAAAAATATATAATAAACCTATTATATTTAATTCTTCGTTTATCGGTGAAAATTCTATTGAAATATGATAAGAGATGGTTTCATAATATTTTTTTTGTGGAAAATATGTGATTTTATATGATATATACAGAAAATGTGTTAAACATGACATATATAAAGAATAATAGTGTCCACATACTTTTTGCACATCTCTGTAGTTTACCTCATGACCATGAAGAGATTTGTAATCAATACGACACTATTTGAACTTTGTTTTAGACTATTTGATTTCTCTGAATTTCTACCAAATATAAACAGAAAATGTGTTAAACATGACATATAAAAAAATAATAGTGTCCACATACTTTTTGCACATCTCTGTAGTTTACCTCATGACCATGAAGAGATTTGTAATCAATACGACACTATTTGAACTTTGTTTTAGACTATTTGATTTCTCTGAATTTCTACCAAATTTTGTCATTCATCTGAACTAAAACAAAATTTTCAGTATTTTTTTCTATTTCGATATTTAAGAAAATCTTTAACATGGTACATATCAAGACATAAAACAGTAACTGATATCCAATTTTCCATGCCTATGTATTTTCAATATAGGTTTTTTATCAAAATATGGAGCCGGCCTGGCTCAGTCGGTAGCACGCTCGACTCTGGATCTTGAGGTCGTGAGTTCGGGTCCCGCCGACGACAGGTTGGTTGCCTGTCTTTCGGATGAGACAGTTAAAACTCAAGGTCCCGTGTCACAGTAGGTGTCCGCACGTTAAAGAACCCTCACTGCTCAATGGCTGTAAGTATCGAGCATAGGCCAAAATTTGAAGCCCTTCACCGGCATTTGGTGACGTCTCCATATGAGTAGCAACCCCAGCTCATATCGATAACGCACTGGAATTAATCAAATTTTTATGTTCATGGTTTTAAAGTCTAAACTTCAGGCATCATTTATTTCAGAATATTTATATATTATATACCATCTGAAAGAGAAATAAATGTACTTTCCAATGATGTGTATTTCGTTGCTTTTCATTAGTGTAAATGTGATGATTTTGCGAGTTAAAAATAAAAATCGCTTTGGCTGCAGTAACGGACGAGCAGTCCGATGGGCTATGATAATCAAACTCATTTGCGAGTGCCTAAATGTTAATGAATATTCATGAAATTTTATATCCAATCAAAGAATGAATTTTTCTATGCCACGGAAGTTGCACATTTGTAAAAAAAAATGCTTTTGTAGAAGTTGCAGAAGTGAATCTTTGATGGCGATGTGCATAAAGGTCATTAGGTATTGCACTTTTGTTCACCCATATCTAAAAAGATCGTGTTCCAACTTAAATTTTGACATATTAATCAAAATTCTACGACATGATTTACTATCTCGCATCGAGCGTCAAACTTTTTTAGTGCACCGGTGCAGTTGAAGACGACCCACGCTTCACTTGGCACCATCTTGGATTTAACCTCCGGGTGAAAGGTTAACAAAGTGAAAGTCGGAATCCGCTACATTTAAAACGAGTTACCCACATCTATCATGTTTTAATTACAAATATAAACAATTCAATATGTTTTGGCTTCTGAAAAAATGATAATAAGTCTTTTAATGAACTTTTTGGACATCCGACATCGATCGGCGTCTATCGCTAATTTGCATATGACCGAAAGAATTAGGTCACTCAATGCACATAAATAAAACGAAATATTTTAGATAATTATGAGTTTTGATGATGTCTATGAACTAAAAATAAATCCTGAGCATAAAAATTACGGTTGCCTTTGGTAAATGTTAAATTCATATATTGAATTTATGACCGATATTGAAGGCAAAACGCTGGGTGAACTGTGACTAGACTAGACCAAAATTATAAAACTTTCTAAACTTCACAACAGCCAGTAGCACTTCATCATATGTGACATGATACAATCGATAAAATTTTACATCTAAATCATTAATAATTACTGCAGTAGAATGTATTTTAATTGTGAAAACAAAATATGTTTAATACTGAATCTACACTTGAATAATTTTTCAGAACCCTAGCTAGATCTACTTTATTTATATCCCCAGAGATTTTTTTTTCACAAATCATAAATGTTAGATTTGCACTGTTGAGAATTCGAATTTCTAGTAAGCCTATTTTTAAGACAGTATATCCCTGCCAACTGGCCTACTAACATCAGCATTATATAAAACTAAGTCACCAAATTTTCTCATGCAGTTCTGATCAACCTCAATTAACTTTTCATGATTCTAAGGAACCCCCCCCCCCCCCAAAAAAAAAAAATTATTCTGTACTTATTTGGACTTGTTTGCATATTGAATGAATAAATTTGTGTATAATCAAAATTATTATATATATTGCTCATTTGAAGAAATCCTCATAAATATTTGAGTATGTACTCGAATAGTATTCTTGACATGAATGAATTTACTAATTTATTACAGGTACCGGTATATTAAGTTTTATGAAAAATTTAAATGTGAGTGATTAAAAATAATAATATTTTACCTAACCACTCAAAAGAAGCACAACCTCCTTGAATTATAGGATTTGCCTGTATTTCATACATTTTGTCATACCAGTATTCAAAAGTAATGAAAATTAAAAACACGAACTACTTGTATAAGGAAGTTTGTCATAGATATGTATAAATTATGTACATTTTTCCTTAATCAAATTTATATAAAATACACAAGTTAATGTAGCCTATAAGGTTAGATAGAAATGAATTTAATCTGTTGCTCTGAAGTTTTTAACTTCTATAACTTCTGACAATAGCACTTGTTTTTTATAATTAATTTTCTTGTTCATTTTTTTCACAAATGTTTTAACAGTTATTGACTGTAGAAATAGATTCAGCATGAAAAAAAATCATGTTAGGTACAGAAGTTTAGAAAGATAACTCATAGTAATATGAAATTAAAGAAAAACAAACTGAAAATATTTTCATCCATTGTTTCGCAACATACAATTTTGCATTTCTTGTTCATTTTTACAAAAAAATAGTTGTCATAACATTTTTTTTGACTGCAGAAATGGATTCAGCATGCAAAATTCATGCTGGGTGCAAAATTTTAGAAAGATATCTCAAGTAATATGGAAATTACATGAAAAAACCTTGTGTTCGTTGTCGGTTCCGCGACATGCCAGCCTCCTTATGTAGTAATCTAGTACAACAAATTTCCAGTAAATGGCCGGATTTTCCAAACTTAAAATTGGCATAACTTTTGACACACTTAAGATATCTAGATAATTTAAACTGTTTTGAAAAGGGTTTAATTAGCTCTACAAGATCATTACAATGTTAAACAAGGTAGATCACTTTAAAATTTTGAACTGGGGTTGCTAATATGAGTGAAATATTCTTGAGGGGGGATGTTAAACAACAATAAACAAACAAACCAAAAAACCAAAATATGCATTTCACCGGCTTTAAACATCCAAAATCTAATAAATTTAGTTACTTCAGTAGAACACATTCTAATGCAAATACTTATAATCTAATCCTACTTTACTAAAACAATACTACCAAGCAAATAAAATACAGTAAAACTTCAGTGAATTGAACTTCAATTAGTCAAATTTTTCAATGTTTAGAACTATCTACAAAGTCCCCACATAATTTTATTATTTAACGCTACTTATAAACAATTTATAATTTCAACTTTTACGAATTGATTTTTACAATGTTTGAAATAAATTTTTGGGCCCAATTAAATAAAAACATCGAAAATTCCTACAAATAATTTGAAGTCAATTTACATGTGTATGAAAGCACCCAATGACAATTCTTCGCCTTCTCATGAACACTCAGTGGTATGACTTTACACAAAAATAAAGTTTATTGTAGTACCAATTATAAGATATCATGGTCTTAGACAGATACATTTTATAGAAAGCAACTCTGAAACTGAAACTCTATGATTGATGAGTCAAAGTTCTGATGTTATGAACTTTTCTAGGTGGTCATCAAAGTTTTACTGTATGCTATTGGTTGTATTTTATAGTAATAAACAGAAGACACGTGACATTATAATATTTATTTAAATGAGCTTATAAAAACAATGAGATGTGGATGATAACCAGTGATGTATCTGAAAACATAACAGGGGCATTTCACAATGTTTTCTCAGTCAATTACTGTTGTTAGTGAAAATGTCTTATAAATCTTTCTTAATTTATTCTTCAAAAACATTTGAGCTGAAGTGTTAGACATAAAAAATACAGTAACTCCTTATTTCATCTGACAGAATTCAAATGTTTGCAGTGAAGTATTCGTCTCAAAGATTTTATGTGACTAATAACAGTTTTCACTAAACTCTAGTATTAGTTCCATCTTGTAAGCACTAAATATGACCACTCGTCATTACTACTTGAATGTGCCAAATATAGTTACTTTCTTGATTTTGCTTTATTAGTCCTTCAAATCTCTTTAAGATAGCATATGTACCTTTATTAATGTTTCTGTTTTTACTTTCATCATGTACAAATGATATTTATTTAAAGGAAATTTGCTCCATTACTACACTTCGTGTCAAAAACAGAATATCGGTAAAGAAATATCATAGACCCCCTTTAAGCTATGTCACAAAGATGCTATATTAAACATCTTGTAATATACCTACAATTATTGACTCCTTTCTTAATATCAAATTTGTAAAGTTCATTACAAATGTGGACTCTTTTCCTCTGTCGTCTAGAGCACTTTTTGTTGCACTCTCATGCAGTGACTTCAGTTTTCAGAATCATCTTGTTTGATGCAAATGGCATAGCTCAACAACCCTTGAAAAACAATGGACTCTGCTGTAAATCAACGACTTAGACCAGTCTAAATGTGCATCTAGGAGTGAATGAGTTAAGAGAAGTAAAGTAATCAGTGAGTTACTTCTATAATCCTTCTATAGCACTGGTATATTAACTGTATACAGTTTTCTGTATCAGTTTATAAAACAAGTGGCTAAACAACAAGAGGTAACACATTCAAATTTTACATTCATATTCCATTTCTGTTGTGTGTAAAATGAGAAGTGTCGGTCAATGTTTCCAATTCACTTCATTAACTTCATCTCAACAGGTTGTTTAGACTTTCTGCAACAGTCCGCCAATACTTTTGTCATTCTCGGACATAATCATCTGAGTAATTTGGGCTTTTTTTCTATTGGTGGTTTTATTGCTGTATTTTGTTTGTCATCTGTCTTTTCCTGTTTGATTTCCTGTTTTACAGTAATTTCTTGTTTTGAATGTTCATATGTACCTTCAAAAGTAAGAATACAAGCTATAGATACACAAATAAAAAGTCTAAATTCTTCATTACAAATTATTAGTAACTTGATAAATAAAATACATATACAACTTAACAAAAACATCTTAGCAAGCTGATCATATTGATATTATGAAAAAGATTTTTGAATTCAGACAAAGTATGCTGTAGGGAAAGAAAAATATTTAAAAGTACAGAACCTCATCCCACGAATTATCTTAAAGACATCAACATAAGGCGTGATGATGTAGTGAAAAAGATGAAGAGGTTCATTTCTGGGCCTAGCATTATAAAAGTTTGGAATTACTTAAGTCTAAAAATTTTGTCTAATTCTAATATCTGATTGGCTAAAGAGTCCAGGTTGAGGATATTCTCGGACTCAAGTAAATTCTTTAGCATTATGGTGTTGTTCCTTAAACATGATGCATGTTATGTCAATAAATGGAGTTGAGATGATGAAAGTAGAAAGGTTGAAGAGGTAAATCTCTTCATATGTTGACCATGTTGATCTCATTAACTTTCTAAACAAAAACTATGTTGTATAATATGAATGATACACTATATTGACAATTTGCCATGTCTTGAGTTATCAATACTCTGAAAGTATTCAACGTAAACTAAGAAATACAAAATAATTTCCTATTATAAAGTTGATATTCATGATTAATACAGTATAACTTTAAAATTAAAAAATAAGAAGATTAACTGTAAAGGATTCTTAAAGTTGATCTGAATAAAGATAAAAATTTACTCTTAAAGTTGATCTGAATAAAGATAAAAATTTACACTAAGATGAAAATAAATATATTTGATCATGATTTTAATTCATTTCAAGTCTTCATTTTAGTATGAAAATATTTTTATCAGACTAAAAAATAAATTATTTTTCATATATTGTTTATTTTTTAGAAGTTATCAAATTTTAAAATTTGTCTTTACTTAATCTCTCTTAATCTAAATCTTTACACATGACAGAAACTACATATTATTTTTTCAACTTGAACCACTTTAATCTTGCATCATATATTATACCTCATTTACCTTTTGTTTCTGGTTGACTAGGTGGAATAAACTTTGGCGGAAATTTTTTGGCTAGTTCCCCAAGAAGATGATCAACTCGTTGTCTTTGAAACATGGAACTTGGTTCCTCCTTTTTATTCTTTTTTTCTTTTGAATCTTTCTTCTCTGATTAAAGTAAATATATAGTACAGCTTATAGACATTGCAACAACATATTTTATTTTGACATCTATTTCAAGTTATATTACTTTTAAACATTAGGTTAAATAATAGACCAATTTCGAGTTGTCTTATTCTGTTCAGTTTCGTCACAATAGTTTGTTTGTTTATTGTTGTTTAACGTCCCACTCAAGAATATTTCACTCATATGGAGATGTCACCAAATGTCGGTGAAGGGCTTCAAATTTTGGCCTATGCTCGGCACTTATGGTCATTGAGCAGTGAGGGTTCTTTAATGTGCCACCACCTACTGTGACACCAGTTTTATTGTCTCATCCAAAAGACAGGAAACCAACCTGTCGCTGGCGGGACTCGAACTCACGACCTCACGATCCAGAGTCGAGCGCGCTACCGAATGAGCCAGGCCGGCTCCACAATAGATTGTGTGATGTCATCTGAAAATTTGGGAAGGTTGATTCAGGTTCTGTAATATTTTTATTCCTGATATTTTGCGATATCTTATTTCACTTCATCTGCAAGGAATATATTAAGTTAAATTATCTCTCTTGTAAATATGGAAGGTGTCATCACTTTCCTGTGATTTAATTTTCAAATTTGGCACCTGTTACTTCATGATATTAATATCCCTGGTCATAAACTGCTTATCCAGAATATAATGATGCCCTACTTTTCTCTATTATGACAAATCGTGACGTAACAAGACAACTCGAAAATGGTCTATTGGTTCAGTTTATGTATGGTAGGACTCGAAAATGGTCTATTGGTTCTGTTTATATATGGTCACATCATGCAGGGTGTAGTTGTCAGTGTCTATGTGGAAAAAGTAAACTACTGGAATTACAGACAGACCTTACTGTGTAAAACAATTTTATGATCAGTTCATTGAGAAAGGATTGTTCTGGCAGAATGAAATCTAATTCACACTTTAAAGTATAGTAACAAATAAATATATAAAATTTATTGAGGAAATTTATTTAAATGGTATGTGAGAACATATAAATTGATAAAATATAAGTTTGATAAAGTTGCAGCACAAATATTTCTGAACTTAATGATAATGTTTCTATTCTGTTTTCCTCAAATATCAACATTCTAACCTGCTTCTTCCTTGTCTGAGAATTCCCACCAATAGCCTTTGGAAGGATGATATCTAGAAAATGACTGAGCTGAAATATATATATTAAAAAAGAATAGATAAACCCATCAGTCAAAAACTTACATTAACATCTCAGTATTAAACCTAGATTTTGATATGATGATAATCAAGGGATTCAAACATTTTACAAAAGAGAGAATTATCAAATATGTGGAAATCTTCAATCCTAAGATTCACTGTAAGTTTCAACTCTATGCTGCATACTTATAACAGGACCGTCCACTTATGAAATTTTCTACCGATATTTTGTAACAGACCAATTTATGTCTTATGTACAGTTGTTAGTCAAAGTTTGGTAAATTCTGTTTCAAATAATGTAGGTATACATACTTTTGGTAACAGCTACAGGTATCAATGTACAAGTTGTGTGTACAAAAGTATTCAAATTGTGTTCAAGATCTACGGCCTGTTTTATGAAAGGTCCTTAGTCCTAATTCCTAACTTTTAGTCCTAATCACCATTGAAACGCTTTGCTGATTGGTCAGTCCCATGACCATTAGGACTAAGACTTAGGATTTAGGACTAAAGATTTTTTGTAAAAAGAGCCACTGAAGTAAATTTATTTTTCCTAAGAAAACAAATGATGAATTTTGTGTCAGGGATAATCAATAAAGAAAGAGAAATCAATTTTGATTCCGCACATGGGGAAAATCCGGCTCAAAAGTTCCATCTATTTGTAACATTTCAGAAACATAACACTTAAACTTTCTTGTTACAATTATACAACTTCAACCTTATTGCAAAAGGAAATCTCTATGAATAATAATGAGATGAAGATCAAGGCTGGTTCACTTAATCTTGTAAAGTTCAATGTCCATACATGTAAAACACTAAAAGTTTTAAGTCAGGTGTTGTAGATTAATTTGCTAATAATCAAGTCTAATTGACTATGTAATCCACAAAATACACCTACCTTCCTCAAATGATGATTGTAAACTTGACACACAATTTAGCTGTAAATGTAAACAAAATCAACATAAACATTTACCAACAAAAAGAAAATGAATTTTTAGATAATAATCTACAAGGAAAAAAGTATCACATTCTTCAAATGAATGAATACATATTTTAAAATATCATTGGTCAACTCTTTAGAATCAAGTCATCTCTGGTAGGGGAGGTAATTGAAACTACACATGCATCATTTCTGGTAGGGGAGGTAACTACAGCTGAATATATCTCTGATCAAACATGCTGACACAAATATATCTGTAAATATCAAATATTTTACCTCATGTTTGATTGAATTAATGTAACATAACAAAACAACAGCTATATTTTATGTACAACATAATTCAATTTCAACTTACAAGTCTAGAATTGATAACAGAGTACAAATCTGGAGCTTGATAAACAACTCCAGCTATTATGTAATAATCTGCAAGTGGTGTGACTGAAATAGAAAAAAAATCCCAATTAATACAGAATCATGTGTACAAATATCATATTATATTTATATTATTTTTAATTAGGCAAAAAAAAAAACAACATAACTTGCTGTGTTTCCTTTTTGCAAATGATATATGATACCTAAATAAATAAGTGAAATTTTAGGATTCTACTTGGAAACTTAGATTAATACAAGAAACTGCTAAAGGCAGTGTGGCCAAATTGCATTTTAGCACTGCACGTGTATTTCAAAATTGAACTTCAGAAGGTAAAAACTGATGGTCATGGCAAACTTACATTGTCTTGTTATTTGAAGTTACAACATGATATTTAAAACAATTTTGTCACAACATATTTAACACAACAGTTGTACCATATTGTTGATGCGGACGGACAGACAGACAGATGGACATCATCAATTCATAGACCAGGATTTGCTTCACAATCCAGTCAACAAGTAATTTTGTTTGTCTTTTTGCTGACTACAACACCTGCATTCAGATGTCTTAAAATGTTCTTCTTACACATACTGATCTGGCAAATACTGAAGAAGTGAAACAAATGAAATCTAAAACTTGTTTCTTACGACTGACAAGGCAACTATGTCTCTTCTAATATTGGGATAATAAATAAAAGGAACTAACTATGGGAATGTGCATAATCCAGATCAAAATCATAGTTGTTTTATGATATCAATGAAACATACCTTGTGTAGGAGAAAATCTATGCTGTTTTCTTATAACATACAAAATTGGCTCCTGGACATGTAATAAAATATACTCATGTCCTATCATGTTACTGAAATATACAAAACAGAATGTAAAACAGGACATTGTAACAGGTAAGATAATAGTCAAGAAGTTATAAAGTGGAGATATAGAGTATAAAATAGGACATTATAACAGGTAAGATAAATAGTCAAGAAGTAAAAAAGTGGAGATATAGAGTATAAAACAGGACATTATAACAGGTAAGATAATAGTCAAGAATCTAAAAAGTGGAGATATAGAGTATAAAACAGGACACTATAACAGGTAAGATAATAGTCAAGAAGTTAAAAAGTGGAGATATAGAGTATAAAACAGGGCATTATAAAAGGTAAGATAAATAGTCAAGCTGTTATCATGTGGAGATCTAGAGTATAATACAGGACATTATAACAGGTAAGATAAATAGTCAAGCTGTTATCATGTGGAGATCTAAAGTATAATACAGGACATTATACCAGGCAATACAAATGGTCAAGCTGTTATCATGTGGAGATCTAGAGTATAATACAGGACATTATACCAGGCAATACAAATGGTCAAGCTGTTATCATGTGGAGATTAAGAGTATAAAATAGGACATTATAACAGGTAAGATAAATAGTCAAACTGTTATCATTTGGAAATCTAGAGTATAAAATAGGACGTTATAAAAGGTAAAATAAATACTCAATGGGAAGATAGAGTATAAACTAGGAAATTATAACAGGTAAGATAAATAGTCAATTTGTTATCATGTGGAGATCTAGAGTATAAAATTGGGCATTATACCAGGTAATATAAATGGTAAAGCTGTTATAATGTGGAGATCTAGAGTACAATACAGGACATTATAACAGGTAAGATAAATAGCCAAGCTGTTATAATGTGGAGATCTAGATTATAAAACAGGACATTATAACAGGTAAGATAAATAGCCAAGCTGTTATAATGTGGAGATCTAGATTATAAAACAGGACATTATAACAGGTAAGATAAATAGTCAAGCTGTTATCATGTGGAGATCTAGAGTATAATACAGGACATTATAACAGGTAAGATAAATAGCCAAGCTGTTATCATGTGGAGATCTAGAGTATGATACAGGACATTATAACAGGTAAGATAAATAGTCAAGCTGTTAACGTGTGGAGAGCTAGAGTATTAAACAGGACATTCTAGATTTAATGTGTCAGTACATGCATACAGATATATGTATGTGTGTGTATTTATGGCTTAACATATACAGTGGAACCTCGATATTAAGACCACCTATCTGACTGACTCAAAGTGGTCTGATTAATGAGGTGGTCTTTAACAGTGAGGTTTTCCACTTCTTATCATATTTATCAAGAGACTGAAAACTTGTGGTCTAAAATGTGAGGTGGTCTCCAGATAATGAGGTGGTCTTTAGGCGACGTTCCACTGTAATCATCTTCTCTAAATGACTTGCAGGAAAAATAAAACAAATGTTTTCATGGATATCTGAGAATTTTCTACAGATTATTTGCTGTCTTCATGCCTGCAGAATTAAGCCCTGTTAACACAATCAAAGTTTTCTTGGTCAAAATTTTTGAAGCAAACTTTGATCATGTGAACGGTCAAAGAAAACTTTGATCAAAGTCCATCAAAGAACTTTGACGGACTTTGATGGAATTTAGCCAATCAAAGCAGATAATCGATATGACGTAATCAATGTTTACATGTTACAAGCACATGGTTCTGGCATTTTCTTGTACAATCGCTCAAAAAACTTTGATAGTGTGAACGGGGATTTATATCTAGAATTCCATGTACAAAACGCAATAACAATCACTGAATTATTATATTTTCCTAATAGTGTCTAAATAGACCAATCATATGAAACTCAAACCACATTTGAAATAAAACTCAAATAACACTTTAAAAAATAAAACCTGTTACTGTATCATAAGACCATCTGTCTTTAAAGATCATTTATCAAAGGCAGACATAATGTTCATTCAAGACAGCCTGGTTACAGTGCAAAGACATGGGTATGCCAACATAAAGATCAAATAAATTTTCTGTGCATATTTTCTTACTGAAGTTACTCTAATCATTTCATCATTGCTGTCCTTATTACACTAGGTAAACTATAATATATATACATTGTACTGGTATCCTTACCTTAACTGATCTTGGCTTAGTCTTTGACTTTTGATAATTTGGTTGTTACATGTGTGATCATAAAATGGATTACTCCTCTCACAGAAATAATCTAGTACATTTGAAGGATTCAGAAGTGGGATCCACGCACTGTCATGCCAACTGATACCAAGTTGTGGGTTTTCTGAAGAAAAGAAAGAAAGTATATATACATTAGTAAAAGTCAACAAAATGATAATTAAATATTATGCATTATCATAATGACATTGACTGACATATTATTATTTGTAAGAAAATTAAATCACGTTACAATATTATAAGAATGCACAATTTTAAATCTTCAGGAGTCGCATTATTTGTCAGCTACATATGAAAGTAGCAAGCAAACTTTTTTGTTTTAAGTGACATTTTTAAGGGTAAGATGTTGTATTTAGATAAAACAAACACAACTGTGAAGGCCCAACAACATATTGGTATGTTTGGATTACACCATTCACTCAGTTTTACATGTACTAAAGGTTACAGTTGAAATATTATGTATGATTATCTATTGAACATCTATTGAACAGTACATTGTACTACTACCAATCAGTAAAAATGGTACTAAACAAATGTATATGCATACAGTATTACACCACAACTATATGAATATGAAAAATATATCCAAAAAATTGGGAATATATACAACATTTTAACTAAAACAAAAAACCTTGATTTGAGACTGTCATTTGAAAATACTTAAAACTTTATTTTGAAATTCCAAATAGTGAGAATTTTAAAAAATATTTGTGGTAATAAGCCATTTTCGCAATGTGATTGGGCCCTGTAACCAGACCACACAATGGTATACATTTTGTAGGAAAATATAATTTAAAACTTAATCATATAAATCTTAGCGCATCTGTATAGTGCATTTGGGTACACACAGGACAAGGTTTTTTGTGATTTTCTCAAACGCATTTATATCTGGATCCATTATCTTACGTAAAATGAATTGGCTTGTACAATACAAAACTGCTCAGAATTTACTACATAAATCCATCCAGAAGATTGAGCCCTATACTCTTAGAAAATCTTTAAAATTTCTGTCATTTCATGATGATGGTTTAAAACAATCAACAGAACAGCCTGTATTACCTACTTTTTTGTCATGTGAACACAAGTGACCAATCAACTGATTATAAACACATTTACCATATGCAAATTTTATATATAGAATCTTTTTCACGTGGTTAAAGAGACTTGACATAAAATAAAATTTGAAAGGGTTGTGTCAAAGATTTATATTGAATTGAGTGGAAATGTTTCATTCTTTGGGAAAGAAATGCTAACTGGGCCAAGAGCAGTTTTAGTAGCACATTGTAGCATCTTGGGAACAACGAAATTGTTCGACAGAATTTGAGTTTTAAACATCAATGCGATTAAGGTCTGAATATATTATTTTTATCTGAGAAAAGTCTAGTTCCGGAGATTTGTGGTGTTGAAAATGTCATTTTTATCAAAATCTGTGTTTTTTCCATAACGAAAAATTTGCAAAACAGATCTAGGTGGCAACTTTATGTTCCATATAAATGGTGTTTATATATTGTTCAAAGGTTTAAAATTAAACCATATAATCGGTTCTAAAATGAGGTCTTGTGTAGGACAATTTTCGCTAAGCATCAATTTAGACTGTTGCTTGACATAGAAAACATGATTGGTGACCTCACCCATTTTTGTTTCATTTGCAGACTGGTTAAACGTGCTGCCACATCTTCAGTTTAGGCCCCAAAGGGCCAGAAAACAAAATATAAAAGGACAAAAGTTACAATAAAAAAGGAGATATGTATGTTATTCAATTTTATTCATTTATGTTCAGAGACGGCGTTGCGAAGTAGTCACGTTATCAGCTTACTTAGAAACAGCGTCTACAAAAACAGTCTATCTAAACAAATTATAACTGTCTTTTGGCTTTTTTCGCATATCATTTAAATGTATTATGTAAAACTTTAGATCGCTAATCATATTTTACGTCAGATTCACCCTTTGAATAGAATATACCATATTTTTTAGAGGCCAAATGCTCCTTTGTTCCTCTTTTCTAGGCCTACATTAAATCCTGCTAGACCATAAATGCCATGAAAGGTGCAACTAAGCTGGATATCATTAACTAGTATTTCACAAAAGACCGAGGTTCGAACTATCAAAATAATTTTGTAATTTTGGTTTTCTGAAACAGCCCCTATACAGTTTGCAATTCATCACCGCTGTTTTATTTAGTAACTGAACATGTCAGAATAGAGGTAAATTTCTACCTGTATTTTACATTAGGTTTTATTGACAACTTTCACATCTCTGGACCACAAATTTTGAAAATTGCGTCTGTGTTACATGTATGTAGTATATTTAGAAATACTTTGATGTACATTTGGCTAGTACACATGCTTTTTATTTTCAGCAAAAATTCTATTTTACTCTGTCCTATATGTACTCAAACCCACTATGTCTGTATAGGTAGCAACAATTGTGAATGGCAGATGGTGCTAATAACCCTGTTGTCAATATTATGGAAATGGTGACCTCATCTGCATGATCTTGTATTACGGGCTTTGTATGATAAATCAAAAGGATTTCAAAGGAAATTTATGCAAGACTATAAAGTCAAATGACCATATTTGGTGTACTTTACCTTTTGGAATACATTTATTTTAAAAGAAAAATGCAGCAATAAAAATCATCAATCATTTTAAAACAAAAAAGATATATTTTGTTGAATGCATATTTTCCCTTAGAAATGGAGGAGGATGGGGGTGGGGGGTAATCCCTTTTGGGATTCGGTTGTGGCCGTTTTATCGTATTGCCCCGGCAGAATCCCTTGTCAAACCTTCATAGTTTTATTCGGTAAAATCTGGGCTTCGGTGACCTACTTGCTTCAAAAGAAATTCAAATAATAAATACCTGGGTGGTACTCAATTAGTGGGTCATCTATCACTTCTAGATATATTTTCTTGAATCCAAAAAAATTTGTTTAAAATCCCAAATAGAAATTGAAATATTACATGTTTATTCTGATGGACACATACTTTTTGCCCAGGTTTAAATGGCAGACTTGTTTACATCACGTAATCATCGCAATTGGCAATGAGGTTACAATCTGTTCTATGATTGTTTTTCATAAGCCTGTGAAAGAAGTTAATCTTATCGAACTTAGGAAGAGTATTCTTAGAACAAACTATATCCTCTGAGGTAAACTAGTCCGCCATTCAAACTCGGACAAAAAGTATGTATCTGTCGGAATAAACATGTGATATTTCAATTTCTATTTGGGATTTTAAACAAAAACATGTTTGGATTCAAAGAAAAATATGTCTATAGAAACGATAGATGAGCTACTGATTGACTGCCATCCAGGTATTTATTATTTAAAATTCTCTTCAAGCGAGTCGGTCACCGAAGCCCATATTTTCCCGAATAAAACAATGAAGGCTTGACAAGGGATTCTGGCGGGGCAATACGATAAAACGGCCGGGACAGAATCCCCAAAGGGATTAGGGGGGGGGGGTTCTTGTTGTTTTTGGTGGACATAACATTGAGGAAGAGGAAAAATAATTCCAGATTTGAAATGAACATACTTGAATTAGGTAAAACAGATCTAGACATGTCACATAAACTTTCATACATAACTGATGAACTTCACAACTTACGACATAAGTCGCATGTAAAACATATCAAAAATTTTAAAGAAAAAGTAGAATTTAGAAATAAAAGACTCTTGTTCGATCTCCACAAAATAGACATAGAAAACATATATTCTGTTCATTTCTTTTAAAGTACTGGTGATACATTACCCAGTGCCATGATTTTGCGCAATAATAAACTACTTTAAAAGAGTATTTCTTTCAAAAACATATGTGAAACGTTCAGATGCTAATGGTGGAAGCCATCTTGTTTATCGCCGCATCACATAAAATTTGTTGACATCTTGATCCCGATCAAACACAACTCTAATCAACCAGTTGCGACCTATCATAAACAGTGTCATCTTTTAAACAGAAATTTAATAAAACATCAAAATATTAAACAAACAATATAGGGATACACCATACACTCACTTTTCCTTTTCAAACTTATCTAGATATCAACAACAATGTTGTCCCAAAGTTATAGGGCCCTTTTGAATATCATATTTGCTGATCATCCCACAAAAAAAAAAAAGCAAGCAAAAAAAAACAACAACAATAAAACAACAAAAACCGGAGGTAATAGCAAATTAAAGTAATTGGTTTACCTGTTTGTTTAATTAATTAGGTAAGAGCAGATGCAGTATTGCCAATATGTAGACTTCAGTAATGAAAATACAATTAAATCAACTAGAACTTGAAAATATAAACTCGCAGATAGCAAAATAAATCTGGTTTATATTGGACAAAGGACACCGAAAATCCTGAGGTGGGATCAGGTGCATAGGAGAGTATATAGATCATTTTCACAGTCGTTAGATCTATAGACGAATACAAAATACTAGTGATCAAACATGTAACCGTCGACATATTAGTCAGTGAGATATAGTAATTGCAAACAAGTTTATCATAACGACCGTAAAATTTGCGAAAAGTTGACCTTTTACGCGATTACTCATACTCTGTGACACCAAATTATCAGTAAGTAGTTGTCTCTATTATATGAAATGATCATATGTTGAATAAGTCTGACATATAGGATCATGTGTTTCTTAAACATCGTGTTTTTTTTGTTTGTGTGTGTGTGTGTGTGTGTGTGTGTGTGTGTGTGTGTGTGTACAGATATAAGTTGCAGTGTTAAGACTGATAAATTGCTTAAAACAATTACACCTGTGTTAATACTAACGAAGTCCGTAAGGGGAACCGGATCAGGAGATGCTCAGGAGTATAGTCAACTCGTACTCATTGCAACGCGTACACACCAACTCGCACCCGCCAACTCCTGCCAACTCGCACTCAATTTGACTGACCCGTACCCAAATTTATTTGCTGACTCGTAATGTAATCATACATAGATATACATATAAAATTATAAATGACAATATATAATAACATACGAGTACACTAGATGGACATACATCTCCACATGTACTTGTACAGATATGTATATCTCTCTCTCCCAATTTTTTTTTAAATATACTAAGTTGTAATAGGATGATAAACGACATGTGTATAAAGCTAATAAAGATGAATGCCTGCTGACGATTTCTTCCTCAATTCTCATCCCATAATAACTTGAAAATCGCACCACAAATTAGAAATTGTACAAATTTTAATGTAAAGAATGTGAAATGACACAAATTGTTTTGCTGAAAATATTGTTTCATCGGAAAAATTGAGGAGGAAATCGAAACTATTATCTATTCGAACACGACCACACATTTTTGTGAGAACCCACTGTATAAAAATAAAGTGATATATTTCCGTTTCACATCTTTATTTCAATATATTTGTAATAAAAGAATAAATTCCGAGTTATCAAAATTATCACATGTCGATTATGAACTCAAGATGTAAAATTTCAATTTTTAGCTTAGGGTTACCAATGGCAAATGTATAACGAACTTGTGGCTATAATAATTATAATGGGTATAATGAACCATTCAATGAGTACGGGTTAGTCAGTCTAGTGGTGCAACTCTGCCAGTCAACGTGGGTACGAATGAGCCGAAGTGGGTACGAGTTTGCGATGGGTACGAGTTGCAATGGGTACGAGTCATAATTCCGTAAATATCTGGCGATTTTTTTTTTCGAACTAGTCCGAGCTTTTATGGCAATAGACCTTTTCATAATGTTTCAAATTAATCCGTTGACAATAACTCAAGTTATTGAGCGGAAACTGTTTCCGCAAATATTCATGGGGCCATAACTCCGTAAATATCTGGCGAAATTTTTTTGTTTTCGAACTTGTCCGAGCTTTTATGGCAATAAACTTTCTCATAAAGTTTCAAATTAATCCGTTGAAAATTACTCAACTTATTGAGCGGAAACTGTTTCCGCAATTATTCAAGGGGCCATAACTCCGTAAATATCTGGCAAAAAAATTTTGGTTATCGAACTTGTCCGAGCTAGAATACATGTAGTATATATATACTGCATAAGTTTGTAAGTATGTCTTTATGCTTCAAATACTGTATCTATCATTCGAAAGCTTGGATAAAGTCATGATGAATGCTTTGTTGTTGTTGTTGTTGTAGTTTTGTGTGTGTGTGTGTGTGTGTGTGTGTGTGTGTGTGTGTGTGTGTGTGTGTGTCTGTATAAATATAAGTAGGTCTTATACATATATTAGTGCCTACTGATAAAATTTTATTCTTGAGAATTGATTTTTATTATTATGTTTATTAATAGGAACAGGAATAGTAAGTAACAAATATATCTTGCACTTGCCTTATAAACAACGTACCTCAGATATGATTTCTTGTTACACTACTGGCACACTATTACACCGACACCTCATGTTTGACTTTTTACAAAAACTTACCTGGTCAGATTTTTTACTGTTAATTTGATAGATATGACTGAATATTTTTTATTTCCTGACGATTCGATCATTAAATTAACAGAGACAAACTACTTAGTGATAAACTGTTGTCATAAAGAGTCGAGGAATCGAGATTATATTCAACATTTTGCAAATTTTATGGTCGGTATAATGAACCTGTTTGCAGTTACACGTACTATGTTTCACTGCTACTAATATAAAAATCACAGATTCTAACTGAAATGTTGAGGTACCTGTTGAATCGCTTATGTAGATTGAGACGAGAAGTGATTCATCAATTTCATTGTTTGAGTTTGACTATGAAGTCATGGCGAGCGTGACCGGTGAACAGGAAAAGCTTACTCCATGGCATCTGAACCCACCTCTGGTTCAACTAATTTGTATACTGTCTACTGAATCTCCCGACGGCTGATACTTTGGAATATGTTATTTTTATATTTCATAAACTAAAGAAAACAAGACGGGTTTTACATACGTCAACTGAGATTTAAAAGTGGTTTTGAATAATATTTGGTACGTGAAAAACTTATGTACTTCCCCTGTTTCGAAAAATATAGTTAAACATATGCAACAACTGTACGTTTAATTTATATATGCGTTCTGTTCTTTCCATCATGAAGGAAATTTCTATTGTAGTTTTAAATGATGAACGCCAAATGTACACAACAAAGTTACAACTTTGTAGATGGTATGTAATCTACACAGTCGATGTAACAGCAACATACTTAATGTATACCTATACAGTAAACATGTTTTACTGTTAAACCAATTTACAAATATTAAATATGTTAATGCCTCATTATAAATATAAATACATCAAGCATTTATAGGGTAAAAGCAGCAGCGTTTTGCGTTATTTACTATAATTCTTCTAATCCTACATTTTATTTCAAATACGCGTATAAAGTAAATAGAAACTTCAATTGTCGTTACCTGTATATGATCGACGGGGGTAAATCAGTACTTTTGCTTTGCTTTCACACGGCACTTTTTTTAGAAAGGTGTCACGTGTCCATTTTCAATTTTACTGCGGTGGGTGTGAACGATCAACAAGGGATGCGTACTCCTCCATGGTACCCAATTCACTGATATTCCCAGAGATCCCGTGTTTGTCCAATTATCACCAGATTTGTATTTTGTACTCTGGACATCCTGAAGATTAATACTTTGGTATCTGTGATTTTCATATTATAGTTGAAAGAACTTTCATACTTTCATGTATTGCAGATAGAGAATGCATGTGCGATTGATTGGAATATATAACAATATAAAAATCTCAGATACCAAAGTATAAATCAATAGAATGTCCAGGACATAGATACAAATCCGGTAAAAATGGACAAACACGGACCTCTGGAAACCAAGAGGTGGGATCAGGTGCCATGGAGGAGTAAGCATCCTCTGTCGACCGGTCACGCCCGCCGTTAGTATACAGTCAAGTCCAATGAAATACGTGAGGAGTGAATCCTCGTCACAATTGGTACAGACGTCTCAACAACCGCCAACGAAAAGGCAACTCAACATTTCACTTAGTGAAACAGAGTAGTCGCAAACAAGACTATTATACCGACCGTAAAATTTGCGGAACATTGACATTAAACGAGGTTTTCGATATCCCTGTGTCAATAATTTGTCAGTGAGTAGTTTAACTCTGTATATGAAATCTTCATATGTTGTACACGCCTTGGCATATCGGATCATTTGTAAAATATAAACTCCGTATGCGGATGACTTGAGGAATATTACTACTTAAATGTGGAAAATTTACGACGGGAAAGCCAAAATCGTCGCGTTTGTCGTATAGCTTAGTTGCTAATTTCCCGTCTGTGTCTATATTAAGTAAAATGTCTAAGTATGAAGCGTGTGTGCTTGATCCTGTTGTATCTTTAATTTCTAGTTCGCTGGAATATATCGCATTGGTATATGTATGAAAATTGTCATTATTAATTGACAAAACGTCGTCGATATATCTAAATGTCAAATTAAAGGAAACAGCTAACTTTTTCTTCTTTTGATTCAGCAGTTTCTGAATGAAGTCTGCTTCGTATGAAAAAAAGGAACAGGTCGGCCAATAAAGGGGCACAACTGGTTCCCATAGGAATGCCGACAGATTGTTAAAAGACCACGTCTCCGAACATTACAAATATATTGTCTATTAGAACTTCCAGCATATTTTTATATCAACTTCAGTGTATTTATGTGTAGAATCAGAGTTGGACAAAATAAGTATCCTGATAGCCAATCACTAGATATTTAAATTTTAGGGTACCACCTTTAGTGAAAAAACAGTTGTCTATGATGCTAAAAAGTCTTTCTTTTAATTTTTTATGTGGAATAGTTGTGTAAAGAGTAGAGAAGTCAAATTTTTTGATACTGTAAATTCGAGTAAAATTGTGTGCCTTCAAATTTTCTAAAAGCTGTTTAGAATTTTTTAGTATCCACATCTGATTTACACCGCTTCTGGAATAAGCAACTGTACAGTATTGTTGAAGTTTCTCCTTAACGCTGTCAATATCTTGGTAAGGAGTAAAGATAAAGGTTTGGTAGAACATTTGCTGGATGCTGCTATGTATCTTTGCTTATATGAAGTTTAGGTATCCAATATAAATATGGTAGCTCAAAATCCGTTGTAGGTATATCAAATGAGCGTAATACGGACACGTGATTTTGAAGGATCTCGTCCTTTGAAAGTGAGCTACGTGTGTATGTAAGATTTCCAAAATTCGTATTAAACCAAGTTCTTCTAATAAACAATTATAGTAATGTGCCTTACAAATATAAACTATATTATTTGAAGCTTTGTCTGCTGGTACCGGTACATGCATTGCATTCACTTAACGAAAATGGCAACCGATTGATTATGAACAACATTTTCGTTCCTGTGGGAACAATATTACAACACGATCTTTTTCAGAAAAGATTTACAAAACAGACATGTATTTGTTCTACTTTGATTTATTAGGTAAAAT
Organism: Atrina japonica; assembly: GCA_030159075.1. Classification (NCBI taxonomy): domain Eukaryota; kingdom Metazoa; phylum Mollusca; class Bivalvia; order Pterioida; family Pinnidae; genus Atrina; species Atrina japonica. Next base: position 186,322 of record BROG01000185.1, read on the forward strand.
ACTATAACATCTTGTACATCACTGGACTGTGTTCATTAGTTGTTCACCCTGCAATAGAATACAGAACATAAATTAATATTTTTCTTTTCATTTTGTACACATAATTGATCATATATTTAAAAAAATGTTATGTCTTTTTAGTCTGTAAATAACATACTACATACATTAAAAGTGACAAATTGTTATACAATAATGCTTTGAAAATAACAATTCTCAAAATAACCCAAAACATTTTGTTCTGTACTTATCAAGTATAACGTTTCAGCTCTGAAGTGTGTTTGGAACTAAACCACCACATAACTGTATCATACATTTATATTAAATTCGAGCTCCACTGATGAAGTCTTATTGACAGAAACGATCGTCTCGAGCATTTGTTTTGACCTCTTTTGTAAAACTATAACTTTGGTATTGTTAATGATATAAGTAATATTGTTACTAATGCTGACCCAGTCGCTTGGAGCGTTCGCCTTGTAAGTGGGGGAGTCCAAGGCCGTACTTAGGACTTCTTTACAAAATATATAGTGACTGTTCCCTTTGTCAGAATTAGATCAAATAAGTGAAAGTTTCTGATGAGACAAAAAGCCGAGGTCTCATGTGAAGACTGGGTTCGGATTGACATAAGCCATAGCTCAGATTTAAAATTGTTTACCCTTAGATAATATCATGTAAAATGATATTTTTGCACAGAATAAAACACTTAAGCCTTATAAACAGAGTTTTGAAGTTTATAATACTAACCGTAAAATGGACCAATTGGTTGAGCAAAATGATAAGGTGCGGGGTAGGGTGCAGGGTAGTGATGATGTCCTCCAAAACCTCGATTAAGGAGACCATATGCTAGAGCACCGCCAAAGAATGCTGTTAATGGGCTAATGTGGCGTTGTGCTGTATTCAGTCCGATAAGTGATATAATGCACATCAAAATTAGGATTTTTCGCATCATTCTGGTTGATCTGAAAAGAAAATAACGAGAGAAATAATTGAACTACTTGCAATGTTATGTGATGATAAGTAGAAATCAAGTAAACACACACTGTATTTTATCATCGTCAATTAACCCCTGCTTGTCCAATGTTCGCCAGCTTTGTATGTGTATCCTGGACATCCTGAAGATTTATACTTTTGTATCTGAGATTTTTATATTTGTATATATATCCTGGACACTTTGGTATATGAATTTTATATTTGTATATATATCGTGGACATCCTGAAGATTTATACTTTATCTGATATTTTTATATTTGTATATGTATCTTGGGCATTCTGAAGATTTATACTTTGGTATCTGAGATTGTATATACTTGTAGGAATAAATTCGTGTAAGATAATATATATCTATGTTTTTATTATAGTAAAATAATATGTTATTAGTCTTTAGAAAGGATGATAACGTTATGTTTTGTATATTATATACATATACCGGTTGTTTTGTATATTATACACATATACCGGTATATATATCCTCCAAGGTGCATAGTGAATGTTTTATTATATATTTATATATATATATATATATATATATATATATATATATATATATATATATATATATATATATATATAATGATTTATGTTTTTGTATATTAAACTGCGAGCAGATTTTGCTTTGATATTTGCAATTTAATTTTAATAAATTGTTAAAAAAATTTAAAAAGAAGACACAAACAGAAATTCTGAACTACAAATAAATATAATGATATCCAATAATATACTCGTTTCCTATTTGGAACGTTTATAAATAGGTCATTGGCAAATTGTCAATAGTAGAGATCGGTCTGTCATTTGATTAGTGTTATTGTACGATTTATGTATATTTACGACAATGACCTCCGGTAGATATACAAGTGTGTCCATCTGATTGTAGCACTATTAGTTCATTTTGCCTTAAAAACCAAAAATAAAGGAAACCTAACAAGTGATTGTTAAATACATTGTATTGTAATCAACATAATAACTTCATGTAGAATTCGGCGCAAAGCAAAGCACACGGAATGAAATGAGGTTCAATTTATTATAAAACACGATACTTTTGTGAGTTTTATTATGAGTTTGCCATTTGTAATTAAAACATAGTGTGAACCAAAGCGGTATACGTAATATAGCATATAAACATTAGATAGCAAGTAGAACCTATGTGGAATCTAGGCTTGGGGTCAGGTGTGATTTAAAAGTGGGATATCTTGGTATTACACGGACATGTGGGTATCTACACGTGGGATGAGGTGTGATTTACGAGTGGGATATCTTGGTGTTACATGGAAATCTGGGTATCTATACGTGGGATGAGATGTGATTTACAAGTGTTATATCTTGGTGTTACACGGACATGTGGGTATCTAGACGTGGGATGAGATGTGATTTACAAGTATTATATCTTGGTGTTACACTGACATGTGGGTATCTAGACGTGGGATGAGATGTGATTTACAAGTGTTATATCTTGGTGTTACACTGACATGTGGGTATCTAGACGTGGGATGAGGTGTGACTTACAAGTGGGATATATTGGTGTTACACGGATCTTTAGGTATCTAGACGTGGATTTACAGGTGTGAATTACATGTAGGATATCTTGGTGTTCATGGGCATATGGGTATCTAGACGTGTTACACGGACATCTGGGAATCTAGACATGGGATTAGCTGCTGTGATTTAACTGTGGGGAGTCCTAGTGTTATACGGTCGTGGGATCAGATGTAATTTAATTGTGGGGTGTCTTAGTGTTATACGGACGTGGGAGTAATTTAACTGTGGGTAGTCTTACTGTTATACGGACGTAGGACCAGGTGTAGTTTGACTTTGAGGAGTGTTAGTATTATAAGGAATGAGGAATGGGATGAGGTGTAATTTGCAAGTGATGAGTATTAAAAATACATTGATCCTTAGGGAATCCAGACGTGGGGTTAGGTATAATTTACATACGGAGATTTTATTATATATATTATTTATAATAATTTTGTTGAAAATGTGATATTTTGCTACAGTTGTGTTAAATAAAATTCAACAACATCTTCCGGTACACGATACCGATATTTTTCTCCCAAACCTAGATTGAATTGTTATCTAACATATAATTACAATTACAGAAATACTTTTCATTATAACAGTTCGTTAAAGATATCATTTTCTCTTCAAATCAATTATAGTCACTGAAATAATTTTAGTCCCACTCTGAGTTGACAAGTATATCAACTGGACCAAATGCGAGGGAACACATGTCTAACTTGAATGTCAAAAATATTTTTATTTTCTCATATACGATGTACTTGTTACATGTGTAAAGATTCACTGTCCATATATGGTGTCCGTCAGGTTATTTTTTGAATAAAAAAAGCAATTGTAGTTGTACTCTATTCCTTCGCCCCGATAACTTTTTCTGATACAGGGGTTGTAGAGTTTCTATGGTATTTTATACCATAATACACCAACATTGTTTATAAATGTCGCGTACTTATTTTAAAAGACGCTAGAGTACAATCGAGTTATCGCCTGATCAATAATCACTTTATCGTAAGATTAACGATGTTGCTGTTTCCAAAAATAAAAATTATTTCATCCTTTTACATTTGGATAGTAAACATACAACCCCAATTATGTGTACTACAAGTCAACATGTTTAAAAAAATCTCAGATACCAAAGTACATTTATAAATCTTTAGGATGTCCAGGATATAGGTACAAATCTGGTTTAAAATGGACAAACACAGACCTCGTGAATTCAAGCGTTGGGATCAGGGGCCATGGAGGAGTAAGCATCCCCTATCGACCGGTCATACGACCGCGAGTCCACAGTCAAATCAAAATGAAATACGTGAGGAACGAATCATCGTCACAATTGGTACAGACGTCATCCGCCATCGAACAGGTAACTCAACATGCTACTTAGTGAAACAGAGTAATCGCAACCAACTATTATACCGACCGTAAAATTTGTGGAAAGTTGACATCAAACGCGGGTTTCGATATCCATGTGTCAATAATTTGTCAGTGATTAGTTTTCTTCTGTATATGAAATGTTCATATGTTGAATACGCCCTGGCATATCGGATCGTTTGTGAAAAATAAACTCCATATGCGGGTGATTGTGGGTTATTACAAATTAAATGTGGAGAATTTACGATGGGACAGCCAAAATCGTCGCGTTTGTCGTATAGCTTAGTTGTTAATTTCCCGTCTGTGTCTATAGTAAACAAAATGTCTAAGTATGAAGCGTGTGTGCTTGATTCTGTTGTATATTTAATTTCTAGTTCATTGGGATATATCGCATTCACATATGTATGAAAATCGTCATTATTAATTGACAAAACGTCGTCGATATATCTAAATATCAAATTAAAGGACACCGATAACTTTTTCTTCTTTTGATAGTTTGTTGAAAGACCGAACATTACAAATGCATTGTGTATATTGTTTATTAGAAATTCCAGCATCTTTTTCATATCAACTTCAGTTTATTTATGTGTAGAATTAGAGTGGTGTTGGACAAAATAAGTATCTTGATAACCAAACACTAGATATCTAAATTTTCGGGTACCATCTTTAGTGAAAAAAGTTGTCTATGATGCTAAAAAGTCTCTCGTTTAATTTTTTATGCGGAATTATTGTGTAACGAGTAGAGAAGTCGTATGTTTTCGTACTGTGAATCTTAGAAAATTGTGTGCCTTCAAATTTTCAAAAAGTTGTGAGGAAAAGAAATCTTACACGTTACTTTACATCGTGCACTCTCATTGTCACTTTTCTTTTCTTTCTACTTTATTTACAACTTACCTTTTTCCTTAACAAAAAAAAAATCCGTAATTTAAAATTTACAATTTGTTTTATTTGAAATAAAGATTCATGGTGCGCTTGGTAACTAACTAAATGTATGCTTTGTGTTGATAGCTATGTACAAAACAATTAAATGATTAAAACTGGAGGAAGACATTGAGTTAACTTCATAACAGAATTGTGATATTTTACGAAAAAATTTAGAATTGTATCAAATATAAAATTGCAACAACAACAACAACAACAAAAATAATAATAATAAATCAAAACAAAACAAACAAACAAAGAAAAAATTACATAAAAAAGCCAAAATAAAAAACAAAACAAAACAAAACACAATCACGTGGAACTTACCTTGTGGAAAGTGTGAATTACTTCCTGTGGAACTCTGTAACTGCCAGGTGATCTCGAACGATAGCTTATTATATATGTATTTGCTTATTTACAAAATCAATCACTGAAAAGTATGGTGGGTGATTAAGGTCATGTGTAAATCTCATTCTTCATTGTGTACTTATGGGGTTAAGATTAATAGGATAAATCATTTAATGTACGTTTTGGAGAAATATACATTTAATCATTTAGACTGGGCTATTGTAGCATTATACCGGTGTCGGGTATGTTAGATAACAATTAAATCTAGGTTTGGGAGCAATATTGGGAAATCGTGTACCGGAAATAATCAAATAATCATTTACTTTCGATTTTGGTTAAACATATCGATATCGTGAACGGTGGGTTTGTGATTTCATATACACGAAATAATTATTTAGTCTTGGTTTGATAACAATTTCGATACCTTACCGTGTACGCGGGATAATGTAATAATGTAATATGAAGTTTGGAACAATATTTAATTTCCATGTACTCGATATAATTATTTGGTCTTGGTTTTGGAGCAATTTTTGAATGTGTAGTGGTAATATGAATTAAAATAATACCAGAGTCACAGTTTGACAAAAGAGCGCCAAAATTAATGCTCAAGACAATCGTTTCAGAGATAGGGATGTAATACGTGACAAAAAACGTATTGCCAATTTTATCTAAGAGTAACCAGTCTAAAATAGAACTATTTTATTTTTAAACAAGGATGATATCCATGCAGAATGTTACTAGTAATATAAAACATCTCAGATACCAAAGTATAAATCTTTAGGATGTCCAGGACACAGATACAACTCCGGCAAAAATGGACAAACACGGACCTCTGGAAACCAAGAGGTGGGATCAGGTGCCATGGAGGAGTAAGCATCCTCTGTCGACTGGTCACACCCGCCGTGAGTCCACAATCAAGTCCAAATGAAATATGTGAGGAACGAATCATCGACACAATTGGTACAGACGTCTCAACAACCGCCAACGAAAGGGCAACTCAACATTTCACCCAGTGAAACAGAGTAATCGCAAACAAAATTATTATACCGACCGTAAAATTTGCGGAACGTTGACATCAAACGCGGTTTTCGATATCCCTGTGTCAATAATTTGTCAGTGAGTAGTTTACATCTGTATATGAAATGTTCATATGCTGAACACGCCTTGGCATATCGGATCATTTGTGAAATATAAACTCCATATGCGGGTGACTGTGGGATGTTACTACTTAAATGTTGAAAATTTACGATGGGACATTCTATTGATTTATACTTTGGTATCTGAAATTTTTATATTTCATCACAATAAGATGTGAAGTTCCAAAATAGAAAAAGGTATTATGCAATACCAAACACTGAACCCAGACGTAATGCCAAATGATACTTCAATCTAGATTTTGGAGCAATATAATTGTTGGTATTGAAAGCAACCGTTTTGTTGATATCGTGCTTTCGACATAAACAAGTTATATAATCAAAATGTTGAATTAGAATTTGACTAATTTGAAATGTTAACCATGCATTAATGCTTGAAATGACTTCATAAAATTATACAAATATCCAAAAATTAATCGTCAGATCTGGTTACCACTGAACTAGCACGTAACTCTGATAATCCAGAGGTGTGATCAGGTGCCATGGAGGAGTAAGCATTCTATGTTGACCTATCACAACTAACAATGTTTTCCATATGTTTCTTAGAATAATGTCTATAAATATGTTAAAATACTAGTATACATTGGACAGTTTGACATGAGAGATTATCAAATAATATATAAAAGTTTGTTTGAAGCTACCATTGCTTGTTTAACCAACAGTTTATGAACTGCATGTGACATTGCTTGGCAGTCATCAACTTGATATTTTTCCTCAGATTTACTTATATATATATATATTGACACGTGGATTTTTTTTAAACTAAGAGAGTCATCATTTACAATGGTTTAGATAATGCATTTAATATAAATTTTCTACCTTTTCTCATACCAACGTTTTCTTTCAGACCTACTCATATAATAAAAAATGATCAAACCTTAATGACAGAAACAGTCGTCTTGGCCAATTATTTCGGATAACAAATATTCGGATAACAAATATTTAACTTTGGCATTATGCTTTTGTAGATGTTTGAACTGGTGATATGTATATATTGTTTTATGGTGCAGTGTTATTAATTTTTACCTCCGCTTACTTTTATCTTCATTCGTTTTTACTGTATTTTCCATTTTGTCCCTAAACAGCTCCCATAGAAGCAGAATACCTTTGGTCAAATTATAGAGGCAGGCTAGAAGATTGATTAAGGGTTTTATACGAAACATGCATGACGTTTATGAGCGCAGATTTATACATTACTTTCATGGAGATCAGGACGTGTTTGTAAGAATGAATGTAAATCCATCTATCCATAATGATTCATGTCATATTTAATGTGCACCAAATACCAATGTTTGCGGTCAGAACTAGAATCTATTCTTCTATACGTTTTGTAGTGCACTATTCCTGCAAATCAAACACGTGCAGCTGTACATTTTATTACATTAATGCTTAACCATATAGTTATTATACTGAGTTCAATACGTCCATACAATAAATAACATCGTGTTGTACTACTGTGGATACAGGAATTTCTACCACATTTCTAAATGGAATTACATTAATCCAAAATGTCGTGAAAAGGTGAATTAATTTTAGAACCATGTAAATAATTAAATAACAGTTAATAAGGGACATGTGATAACACACACACACACGCAGTACGCACGCACGCACACACACACACACACACACGATTATTTCTATATGCATCATCAGTATGCATCTACTCGATTTTTGAATCCCTCCGCTTTATACAGTGTAATGATACCGACAGAAACATAATTATGTACAGTTTTGCGCAAATTCTCCTGCGTTATCTGCTCGTATCACACAAGGGTGGAGCATTGTCTTCTAAACCATGACTGTGCTCTTTTTACATTATAGACCTGTTGTCATTTCCAGTGCCTCTGGTAATTAGTAACCAGAATTACTTTCGTACACAGTGACCCTCTTTTGTTATGTAACCAGTACTGTGACTTTTGCTATGTTAAAGTTAGCATGTGTCCAGGATTATACATAGCTTTTTTTTACATTGTTATCAGTTCCAGAATACGTTTTTTAATTTCTGTACTGAAAGAAGGGTCCAGAGTTTCCAGATTTACTCAGTACTCAATAAACTTTTTATAGTTTTAAGTTAAAACACACCAAATTTATGCTGTAACTGGACATATATATATTTTGGTGGTATGTAAATGATGATGAAACTTCAAAAACATTTATTCTCTTTTACGGAAATAACAAATTTTCTGTCAAAACCAGAATTTTATAAAACGATTGTGTTTGAATATTGAGTAAACTTGGTGACATTAGTACTGCTATTTGGTGACATCGGGCCTTTATCTTAGTACTGCTATTTGGTGACATCGGGCCCTTATCTTAGTACTGCTATTTGGTGACATCGGGCCTTTATATTAGTACTGCTATTTGATAACTTTGGGCCTTTATCCTAGTACTGCTATTTGGTGACATCGGGCCCTGATCTTAGTACTGCTATTTGGTGACATCGGGCCTTTATATTAGTACTGCTATTTGATAACTTTGGGCCTTTATCCTAGTACTGCTATTTGGTGACATCGGACCCTTATCTTAGTACTGCTATTTGGTGACATCGGTCCCTTATCTTAGTGCTGCTTTTTAGTGACGTTGGACCCTTATCTTAGTACTGCTATTTGGTGACATCGGACCCTTATCTTAGTACTGCTATTTGGTGACATTGAACCCTTATTTTAGTACTGCTATTTAGTGACATTGGACCCTTACCTTAGTACTGCTATTTGGTGACATTGAGCCCTTATTGTAGTACTACTATTTGGTGACATTGGGCCCTTATCTTAGTACTGCTATTTGGTGACAACTGCTATTTGGTGACATTGAGCCCTTATCTTAGTACTGCTATTTGGTGACATTGAGCCTTTATCTTAGTACTGCTATTTGGTGACATTGAGCCCTTATCTTAGTACTGCTATTTGGTGACATTGAGCCCTTATTTAGTTCTGCTATTTGGTGACATCGGGCCCTTATCTTAGTTCTGCTATTTGGTGACATTGGGCCCTTATCTTAGTACTGCTATTTGGTGACATTGAGCCCTTATCTTAGTACTGCTATTTGGTGACATTGAGCCCTTATGTAGTACTGCTATTTGGTGACATTGAGCCCTTATCTTAGTACTGCTATTTGGTGACATTGGGCCCTTATCTTAGTACTGCTATTTGGTGACATTGAGCCCTTATCTTAGTACTGCTATTTGGTGACATTGAGCCTTTATCTTAGTACTGCTATTTGTTTACTGTATAATTGTTTATGAAAAAGAACCATTTTAATGCAATGTTACTTGATCTTAAACAAAGTGCACATTGTACTTTGTAACTGAGACTTTATTTTCAGACGAACAATTTTCGTCATGACTATTGTGTGATGACACATTTGCAATATTTCAACATGTGTGGTCACGTTTATTTCATATGCCTTTACAGAACATTTTAATAAATATCAGTCAGAAAAAGGAAGAGTATCTTTTTACTGTTTAACATTTTGACTTATAACCATTTATGTTATTTTGTCTATTGTTACTTGTAGCATAGAGCTTGACTGTCCTATAACAAGGTGTAACCACGATCTTTTTCCCAGTACATTATATTTAAGCTTTGCCATAGATATAATGGATCGGCACTTCATAGTAAAAGTATATATTTATGTATTACCAAAATATTAAAAAAGAAAAACATTCGAACATTTGTGCTAATTTAAAAATACTAATGTTAAAACATTCAAATGTATTTATCGGATCTATATAATAATTTCACAATAAACATCTGAGGACAAGTTTACTAATAAGAGTTAACAGCATATTCAGATATAACCGTGCTGCTTTGTTTGACTCCAGATATAAAATTATCAAATTCTCTTGAGGATATTATACTAGGTTTGAATCATGGAAATATATATATATATATATATATATGTAGCATATATATATATATATATATATATATATATATATATATATATATATATATATATATATATATAAATCACAAATATAGAAATCTGAAATACATTAATGTTGCAATGGAAACTAAAGCAGGTAAAATTGTATTCTGAAATTAAATAGAGAGATATACAGACACATTCACTAGTGAAACAGAGTGTGTGATAACTCATAGGGCGTCAACCCAGAAAATCAAGGTGGTCATTTAGTAAATATGGTCGATATGTAGATATTTACAGTTCAAAAAACATTTCGTAACTGACTTGTATAGCAAAGTTGAAGTTTACACATCGACTTCTTCAATAAAAACCGACAAAATACATCATTCTGACAACGCCAACAAGTAATACAATACGGACACAAGTAACAGCCCCAATAATGTTACATTATCCATTTAAAAACACACATTTCCCCATATCAACAACAATACATTATTGTCCATGTAAAAGACAAGAACCATCAGATGACCAGTCCCGTTATAGACCTCGGAGGGGTTTTACATATCACAATCCTTCTAAAGTCCTAAAATTGTGCAGTTGATTTACCGCTTTTGATTTTTTTAACCAGAAATAGATCTAGGAATGATAATTAAGTGATAGCAGAAGGTAAAATCTGTACTAGGGCCAGATGTCACTAAATCTACTCAATACTTGAGTTCATCTTTTATTTCATAATTTTAACTTTATAATCTTTGTAACACTTCTGTACTTGGGCCAGATGTCACTAAATCTACTCAATACTTGAGTTCATCTTTTATTTCATAATTTTAACTTTATAATCTTTGTAACACTTCTGTACTTGGGCCAGATGTCACTAAATTTACTCAATACTCAAGCTCATCTTTTATTTCATAATTTTAACTTTATAGTCGTTCTTCTGGGTCTGACTGATTTTATTTATTTTTCATCATTTACATTTTGGGTCACACTTATAATTTTCCTGTAAAAATGAAAAAAATATCATGATTTCGGAACTTAAAATTTGAGTACTTACTAAAATATTTTTTTAATATTTCTGAAGTTTTCGAGCAATAGTTTTCGTCATTATTTACAATTGTCTGTCACTGATATGCAGTATGACCAGTTAAAACATAAAATGTGTGTTTTAACCTTAAAATCGTGAAATGTTAGTTGAGCTTCAGTACTGAGTACATTTGGTGACTTCGGGTCTAGATCTTATAGATGATGAAATCGACATATAAGCGATGCAAAATTGCATTTAAAACAATTTAATTCGATTAAACATTTATGCAGTATTATGTCATGTTGTAAATTTATAATTTACCGACTTAGGTTTAAATACAAAAATTACAAAATAGATATTGACTTTCCTATAGAATAATGGACCAACAAAAGCATTTTTGCATCAACAATATATGCGCTAATAATTCCCTCTCATTAAACAAATCATAATTCATTTCTTTTTTATATTATTTGTATATTTTTATAATGACAAGAGTCAGTAGATTTTCATCGTAAATGCATTTATTGAACGCGACCCCATTTGATTGATAAATCAATTCGAAGTTACTAAATAATTTTACAATGATAATATATAGTTTTATACGTACGCAATTATATGTCTCTGTGATACAAATTAAAAAGTGCTGTATGCGGTGTAAGTTGATTTCAAATAACACAACATACTTAACAAAATATCAAATCACTGACACAAAGTTTTGAAATAATATCTGCGTTAGACTAATGCACACTTCTTAAGCATCATATATACACAGAACTCATAGGTAACACTTAATTTGGTTAACGGACTAACTTCTACTGGCAGCTTAGTTCAAATAATCAACATCAGCTTACATGTTTAATTACACTAGAGTAAATGCTCATAAAGTAGCATGTTTGACCGAAGGGTATACATGAAAAATTGTAACATTACATCAGCTACGTGATACTATTACTGTGTATGTGTGTCTGGATTGAACCTTCAGGGTACAGACAAATGATAGATATGTACATGTAGTTAGAATTGAAAATTTAGTTAGACATATGGAACCATAAAGCGCTTATGTGTATCAGATACATTATTTTTATTAAATATTTGAAAACATGAATGAAGACATCATCCCATACCCTGGTGCTGAAATTGATCCAAAGCGCAAAAAGCACACACACACACACACACACACATATATATATATAATTAAATTGTATTCAAATGCCCCAGATATATTCAAGTTGTATGTCTATCATATATACATAGTCTAGGAGCGTATTGTCATTCCATGTACAAAGTTTAGTACCAATTTGCATACAATTAAATGTTTCGGACTTGACCCGCTTAGCCTAATATATTTCAGGATAAGGTGGAGTCGATTTAACTTCTCAAGTTTTATTCAGAAGGGAACAGGTTTTAAGAACAATTTTAATATCACTTTTAAGATGACATGTGTTTCCCAATCAAAGCCTGTATGCTTGCATTTTTGTGAAATTTAAAATTTAATTTTCAGTAGGGAACCGTTTTCCCGGAATAATTAAGAACAGTAAATACTTGCTTTATTAATTGATGAAATATTCTACGCCGACTTTTAATTATTTCCAACCGTACAGAAACATATATGGAAAGATGTATTGGTCTAACGTGTATACATGCATTATAAAGTTTGGTATCTGATCTTGATGTTGTATTTTGTTTTCTGATGTATATGAAAATTGACTCTAAATAGCAGCTTTGGAAATAAAGTGACGAGAATATCTGACCTTCAATTAATTAATGTGGAGTAAACTTATATCCATTTATAATAAAATTATATACGAGTATATTCATCCTATCTAAAGTATTTCACATTGCATACTAATACATATTTTGCATATTTTGAATGTATTTTAAATTATACATTGTAAAACTTAAGAAAATATATGAAAAGTAAGTGCATATATATATATATATATATATATATATATATATATATATATATATATATATATATATATATATAAAGACCATAGGTGATTACAGTGACATTGTTACAAGGTCATTAACATGTCGTATGTCAGTTACACTACCTCGGATAGATGAAAACTGTCTGAAGTGTGTCTATCCCATCATACAACAGACGAATTATTACATATATCTGTCAGAACAATAGTTTATTGTATTTCGGTGTTATTAAAACATTAATTCATTGTTTTCATTCAGGGGGTACCTGAGGTATTTGTGACCCAAAATTTATTTAAATCATAGTTGTATTTGAATGTGTATTATTTTTGATTTTTTTAAAGTCCGAATTTAATTTTTTTTCATCGAAATATTCGAATAAATAGTCAAATTACAAAAGAAACTTAAATTTCGCTTATCTGGTTAACAATGCACTACGGGGCCTCACGCCATTGGGGCGTCGGGAAATACTATATAAATGGAACTTCTCTACAGAAATGTTATACCTTCACCCGGCATCGCTGTTCCCTGATCCACAAAAGGTAGGTAAAACTCTTTTACGGCAAATTCGCAATATTTCAATATGCTTAGTCATGAAGTGAAAAAAGAATTTTAGTCTATGGGCATGTGCAAAAAGAATTAGTAAGTTACCAATTATGAAACCAAAATTTATCGTAAAACTATAGCCCTGTCGAGAATTGGTTTCCAGCCAATATTGCGAGACTAGATCTAATTGTAATATATATTATAAACATAATGCCAAAGTTATACTGCTCAAGACGATCGTTTCTGTCAATCAGACTCATCAGTTGAGTTAATAAATGTTCTAAAGACAAAATGGTATAATACAAGGCTAAATGATATATCTAAACGTATAGCCAAAATCCGTCTTAGAGTAAAATATTCATTTTTAAAGCGATGTATATGCAAAATGTTTCACATTTTGTTCACAAATTTCAAAATATCTTACAAATAAGACTTTGAAAGATATACATCGTACCAATGGTAAATCTAAATAATATGTAATAATTCGGTAGTTCCTCATTCAATGATTTCTTAGAATTAGTATTTAACCATTAACGGTATTTCAGAATGTAAGTGCAAGGCAATGTTGAAATAGACTACAATGTGAGCGTATTTGCTATTCTATATTTCCATTATGAGAAAAAATATATAGTACAAGTAATATTTTATATGTTTAACATTATTTTTGTGTTGGCAAAGTAGTTATGACTATTTTTTCATTTTTCTTAATTCAAGTTACATTATCGAGTGGGGTCATGCAAATAATAATAATAATAATAATAATAATAATAATAATAATAATAATAATAACAATAATAATAATAATAATAATAATAATGAGCAGAATCCCAATAATCATAGTAATTATATAACACAATTTTAATAATAATGATAAGTAATTAAGGATTATCATTTTGTTTCCGATATTTAAACAATCAGACTATAGTTGTGTTTATGTTTAGTACAGATAAAAATGAAGACCACAGCTGTTATGGTTCTTGCACTTTTGTGCCTCAGCGCTCCAGCCTATGGACAGTTCCTTGCTCCTTTGGGAAATTTTATCAACGCTAACCCAGTCCTGTCTGCCGCACTCGCTACACCATTCCTGTACAACATTTTCAACCAAAACAACAGGAATCCAAGTGGTATCATCCTTCCACCACCACCACCATTTTACCCACCATTCCCCCATCTTCCACCACCATTTGTTGTACCCCTCGGGCACGGAAGATATTAAATAAGAGGTGAGTAACATATAATTTATTATTTAATTTGTTATCTGAACAAGACTCGTCACGATCTGATATTTTCACCGATATAGAATAGGCCTAATTCTAATACCTGTTAATTGTAATCTGTACGTGTAGATCAATCTCTGACAGTTCGACATATCCACAAACGTCTGTTAGAAATCAGTAACTACTTGTATTACTGCAATAGTATGAAATTTTGATTTTCAATATAAGCTAAGCAGGCCAATTTGAAAATATTCTCAGACATGAGTAAATTCTCAAGTTGTATGGTGCTCGTCCCAGGCTAAATGTCTGTAGTCAATCTACTTATTTTGTACCTGTTCTGGAGTTCTAGAGGGGAAATCTATAGAATGACAATAGGAGTATATTCATATTA
This sequence comes from Atrina japonica, assembly GCA_030159075.1. Taxonomy (NCBI): domain Eukaryota; kingdom Metazoa; phylum Mollusca; class Bivalvia; order Pterioida; family Pinnidae; genus Atrina; species Atrina japonica. The sequence continues at coordinate 201,595 of BROG01000185.1, forward strand.
TCGAACCAAAATTTATGTTGAGTTAAACATAAGAATAGATTTTATTTTGGATTTCTTCCATCTTTGAACAAATATTATGTAATTTCACTATTTGAAATAGTTTAAAAATCATAATTGGATTTTCAATATTCTGTATACTAATATATTCATTTATATTTCTTTAGTTCAATATGATGAAAACAACGTCTGAAACTGGGTGCCATCAACTTGTCAAAAACAGGAAGAACTATGACGTACAGTCCAAAGGGGAAAATGGCGTAAACCGGTGTTATTATTATTGTTGTCGTACATAGTACATTATTGTTAATAAACTGTTTTCCAAAAAAGACAATGTTTCATTTCATGTATCGATGTATCCAAAAATTTGGACAAACAATTAGTGTGTTTTCTTGCTTATATATATATATATATATATATATATATATATATATATATATATATCTCTCTGATATGAACACATAATACATATATATATATATATATATATATATATATATATATATATATATATATATATATATATATATATATATATTGTATTCTGTTTTGTATACAATAACAAAGGAGTCCGACGTTTTAAATAAAACATAATTTATTACCGGACAACAAAACTTGGAATATAATACATTATCAACATGTGCAAAAACTACGCTCATTTCATTGTAAATAGTATGTTACAGGTGTATTCATTCTTGTTATTAGTGTCAAACAAAAGGCGTAGAGTGATACTCCTGTTTGGTCAAGGGATTTTGTCTTTTATCCTCTTTCTGTATCCTGTCTCCTGAAAAGAAGAGCTGACATTAATATGATGACTATATATATAACGAATAACTATGTACAATAAATTTTATACTGTACAGTATTTTATGTAAATGTATGGTGATACAGTATATATACATTGTATATCAAAATATTGTAATGATTTTTACTACCGCATTTGATGAAAAGAAACAGTCAAAATATTAGGAATACTAAAATGCAATGAACACATAATACATTATAATGTAAAGATAAAATAATTGAAGATGTAATATATAAACTGGTACTTTTTAAAGAAATATTACAAATGACCAAATAATGCGATGTGCTTTAAAGATAATAGAGCGGAAACTTCACCTAAAGACCACCTCGTTTAGGAGACCACCTCGCATTGCAGACCACATGTTTTCAGTTCCTTGATAAATATCTAATATATACAGAGCCTAACTTTAGAGACCGCCTCACAAATCAGACCACTCTTAGTCTGAGTTAATTAGGTGGTCGTAATAGCGAGGTTCTATTGTATTTCATATCGAAGTACGTCTATGAAACACTTAAAAACATTAAAGCGCAGTATATATAATTGATGTTCGTTACTGGCTTGAAACACTACCACCACAAAATTATTGCAATAATATTGAATACAGATAGAAGTAATGTGAAAAAACCACAGGTAAAATACAGACAGATCAGCCCTATAAAATGTCTAATTCTACAGATGGTAAGATAAAACAAAAATGTTAAAAAGTTAAACGAAAGACATAATGTATACCTGGAATATTTTGTCCCTGATTAATTTTCGCAATTTTTCGTCCTTAGATGTGAGGGCGAATTGTAAATGACAGCAAACTTTTTAAGTGAAATAATTGAAGTATAAACATACATGCCATTTATACACGGTGAATGTAAGACCGGGTGAACATGCTTTCTGTTGAAAAGGGGCAAAAATAACCAGGGGCTAAAATGTCTAGGTATACAGTAAATATATTAAGTCAAATGAGGTTTTCAACATACCTGAAATTGATTTTCGATACGTCGGTATCCACTGCAACGCAAGCTTTAACCTAGTTAGATGCAAATGACACTAATGAATATTTGACAGGCAAAATCATAACATAACACATAAAACGATGAATATTTGACACGGTTCAAAGAAACTTGATCATGGAGTTTCAGGTAAAGAGGTCAATATGTTTTGGTTTTTTTTTTTAAACCATCGTGTCTATAGAATAACTCGTTACTTTGAACATTATCATGAACGTCATCGATTTAGAATCGATCACTAAAAAGATTACTTCTGCTAGTATGATTCAGCAAAAACCCAAGAGCTTGTTGAACATGGGATGCTGTTTTTAAAACAATGGAATAATTTATATTTCCATTAAAAGTTGCACTTTCAAAATTTTATATTTGTGTAAACTTAGTTAATAACTTGATGAGTTGAACAGTACTCCACCGAGCTAATAAAATAAATATATTGATTGACTTTTTAAAATTGTTATATTAGGACCCATATTGATGCATTTAAGAGGGATATTTATAAGTAGAATAAGTCATGAAAAAAGTATGTATTATGAAATTTTGCGAAAACAATTCTTACTCAAACATTAATGAAAAGAAAAAAAAAAACAAAAAACAAAACCAAAAAACATCTTAAGGCGTTTGTTCACAGATGCCGCTCGTTTACAGATCGTCGTGTAGAAGTTCAAAATTCTATTTTCGCGTAAATCATGTTCAATATAATTGCTTAATGATTTGAAAATAATTATCTTTAGCAAACAATAAAGCCTATACTCGGCCTTTTTATGGTTAATCCTAAGGAACTCAAATGAATTGTAGATGCATTTTTTCTATGAATATTTTTTCATCTCTATATACCCTTAAATAAAAAATGTAGAATAAATCCACATTAACAAACGTCTTTAAACGACAACCGTTTACAATATATTTTTCCTCTAATAATTGTGGTTCTGAGTGATTATCATTAGTTTAGTATTACCGAAATATGAAATTTCTGTCCTAGTTTTCGGATACATTCGTAATAGTTATGATCTGTATAAATTATGTACTATAAGCTACATAAACATGTTAGTAAAGTAGGAAACAAACTTTGTGAATTTCATTACCTATGTGTGGCATGGGTCCCATGAATGGTGCTGGCATAAGTGGAGCTTGAGGCATGAATGGTCCATGATGGAACGACGGTGCTGGTGCTAAGATATATCCATCAGGACCACGGTTACGTCTACCTCCTGATAGGAATGGCAGGAGAAAAGCTAGTCCTAAAAGAGGGTTACCACCAAGTAATCCACCACCTAGAAGGCCGCCACCGGAACCACCGGATCCCATACCATGATGTTGGCATAAAATGGGAACGATCAACACAGCAGCAATAAGGAGGAGATAATTAGATTTCATTGTTCCTTGTCTGTGAGAGCTACTGAAAAAAAAAACGAAATCAAATACTGAAACTGAAACTCATTTACCACAAACATTTGATTTTTCAGTGGATGTTAGATATGTTACGCGTAAGAATTGATCTTTGTTGTACAAAGTAGCGAGATGATATCATAAACCTTCGCACAATAGTTGTGTTGATAAAAAAAAACATTTTACACCTTTAACACTAGAATAATCAAAAGTAATACGTATAGCGTAAATAGTAATTAAATAAAGGTAATTAAACTGTGTAGTAAGATACCGAAATTATTTCACTTAGATATAATGTGCAGCGTGCTCAGTTGTTTGATGATAATATAAAAACCTTACGATAAAATGTCATGCGCAATCTTAGAAATAACGCTAATGGTAATCTTAGACTTAACGAATATTTTTAAACAACCAACACAACTGAGTTGAACAAATAAGAACGGGAAATGACCCCCAAAAAAAGATATGCAATGGTAACTAAGCCATTGTTTAGAGTGATAAGGTTAAAATGATAAATTAAAATTAAGAGCTTACATCAGATACAATTGCTTTATATCAATACTTCAAATAATCATATTAAGAAAATTTAAAAATAAAGAAAAAAATATTAACCATCGTCAAGGTCTTTCTTAAAACGGCATGATAGTGAAACTTTATCATACAAATAAAGCCATGATTTACGCAGCTAAATTCAGAATATAAGAATTAGTTCACGTTATAATGACTAAAACAATCGAGGTTCTACTCAATAATATTTAACAATTTAAACTTAGCAGTAACCTTATATAATCAACTAAGGAAATACTGTATTTTGATTTAACAAATGTATATTCATTTTAAAACATCGAGGTAGATATTTAGAAACTTATGCTGCATTTTTTTTAAAAAAGGAAAAAAAACAATATCAAATTATTTCTTTCTTTTCAAATTATACATGTTTGAAACCTACATTCTCGATAATTTTATAATTATTCAGTAGTAATTGCTTTTGTGATATAAACTTACCGTATATATTAGACGACTAGAAACCTGGCAAATGCGTCTAATTTGTGTATCTCGTTGACTTTTATACCAAAAAATGTATACGATAAAGTTATGCTTATTGTTATTGATTTTATTGTGATTTAGATTATTGTTTATGGACAGAAGCGAAACGCGAAGAATTAATGAGGTTTAATTTGTGTGTGTGTTGTCACTCTTCGTTCCGTTAGGACAGTTTAATTGTAGCCTCTGATGACCCGATGAGGAGAAGTACCGAATTTTCTGATTCTGATAGATCACAGATTCATAAATAAATCAAACGGTTGTCATTGATTTGACCTTTATGAGTGTCGTCTACCTATGATAAGTTTTATCCCGTTCTGATTTGGTTTTGCATAGTGTACATAAAACATATAATGCAATCTTAGTGTGGAGTATTAGAAGTCATTCTTTAGGATAGCGAAATTAATTATTAGTTTCGAATTCGAAATATTGCTTTAGTTTAAAATAATCGGCTGGTTCGAAATAACAGATATTGGGTTTATGTATACCCCGTGACTAATACGGTCAACCAGCAGTGTCATCGACTTAGTGGTTATAAATGCTATTAACAACATCAAAGTTATACTTTTACAAAAAAAATAGAATGACCAAATCATTTCTTTTCTGTCAATAAGACTTTATCAGTTGATAAACAGCTGTAAATCCTATACTAAAGTAAAAATTTCGCACTGATAACACCATTTAAATTTTAAATTCTTCAAAAGTCATCTTTTTATAGTGGTTACTATTAGACGGTTTATGCTATACATTTAGATGTATAATAGACCATGTATGATTCCACTTTATCTATAGAAAATATGCATCTTTTATAAAGTGGAGCTCAACAGATGAAATCTAATTGACAAAAACGATGAATGTTAAAACTTTGATAGATCTATTATGTTTAAAATATTTTTAGACTTCGATTTTAAAATATATGTATAGTTCCAAAACAAAAAGTGTTAACATACAAGGCCAAAAAATAAAAAATGTATTCCAAAATTCGTTTAAGAGTAACCGCTACAATATGACGACTATCTTAGCGAGAGTTTATGTAATAAAGGATGCTATCATATCGAAATTACATGATCAGCTGGTACGAATATACCTGGTACTTGTTTTATGTATACTTTCGGGTATTAATATGATCGACCAACAGTGTCAAAGACTCAATGGTTATAGATAGTATAAACATAACACCAAAGTTATAGTTTTGCCAAAAAGAAAGACAAAAATAAATGATAAGATTAACTGTCAACTTTGCTTAGGGAGGAGGAGAACAACGTTATACAACGTTAACGTTAAGCTGTGGGGTTGTACTGAACATTTTTAAAATTTAAATTATATATAATGGTGCAAACTCTTATGTACATACATAAAAAACCGAGAAAGTTTGTGGTCTAAATTATTAACGGACTGAGGTGGTCGTAAATACAGAAGTGATTACTGTCTAATTTATATCCCTGACCTGAGTACAAGTGTCGGTGAAAAAAGAGATTTATAAAGACCTCCGTAATAAACTGTGTGTTGAGTCATCCCAACTTCAACTGTTCTGATATAATAATAATAATAATAATAATAATAATAGTAATAATAATAGGTGTGTGTGTGTGTGTGTGTGTGTGTGTGTGTGTGTGTGTGTGTGTGTGTGTGTGTGTGTGTGTGTGTGAGGTACTATAGGAAAGGTAGTTAAATCCGTACTTTTATGATGGAGTATGGTAATTTTTAGTTGGTATTAAAGGTCATCACATGTCACAGAAGTTAAAGTTGAATGTTAGCCAATGACACAAATGGTCAATCGTCATTAGGTTTACACTTGCACTCTTTACTTACAACCTAATTATATGTAATATATGCACACATGCATGTTACGATGGTTTGTATTAGTTTACATACATATTAATGAAAATCATTTTGTCTATATTTCCATATATATGATTATATATTCATGAGATAAAGATATAACCTGTCATTACATGTCTTATCTAAGATCTAAACGCCAACAACCATTTCTGATTTCTATAACAACATGTACATCATCGAATATTTACAGAAAGTAGTATCTAAGATAAATCACCAAACCAAAACTGAGACTTGGGATGTTGTACTAAAACAAACCTCCAAACACAGAGAGACGAATGGAACAATCGAATGTAATGTATAAATATACACGATTTATACATGATAGTGCATTTAAATGTAAATTCTTGTTTTCAATTTGTCGTATTTTAATGGACTTGGAGATTCGATTACCCCTTTGTACTTCTGAATTTTACTTTGCAGTGGTAGTCCGATTCTCAGTTACAATATAAAATCTCATATACCAAACACGAAATCTACAGAATGTCCAGGATACATATACAAATCAGGTGTTATCTAACAAACACAGACCTCTGGAAATCCAAAAGTGGGATCAAGTGCCATGGAGGAGTAAGCATCTCCTGTTAACTGGTCAAACCTGCCGTGAGTTCGCAGTCAAATTTAAATGAAATAGGTGATGAAGAAATCCTCGTCAAAACTGGTACTGATGACTCAACATTCGCTATCTACCAGGTAACTCAACATTTCATTTAGCAAATAAGCGCAAGGTTATCATAAGGTTATCATACCGGCCGTAAAATTAGCGGAAACGCGATTTTCGATAACCCTTACCTGTTACTTGTCAGCAAGTAGTTTACCTCTGAATATGAAATATTCATATCATTTGAATTGACATTCGACTCATGTCGGAAGTGACCGGTCGACAGCGGATGCTAACTCTTCCATAGCACCTGATCCCACATCTGGATTTCTAATGGTCCATGTTTGTCAAATATTACCAGATTTGTATATGTATCCTGGACATCCTGAAGATTTATACTTTGGTATCTGAGATTTTATATGTTAAACATGCCCAGGCATATTGGATTTGTTTTAGATATAAACGCCATATACAGGTGATTGTGGGATATTACTACTTAAATGTGGAAAATTTACGATGGGAAAACCGAAATCGTCGCGTTTGTCGTATAGTCTGGTTGTTGATGTCCTGTCTGTGTCTATAGTAAATGCAGTGTTCAAATAGGAAGCGTGTCTGCTTGATTCTGTCGTGTCCTTACTTTATAGTTCGTTGTGATACATCGCATTGACATATCTATGAAAATTGTCATTCAACTGATTGTATATCCATAAATGCACGTGTAAACACGCTTACTAAACCCAAGCATTAGTAACATTTTCACCAGATTCTCTGTCGGGTATATATAAAGCAATATTATTTGCAATTATTATAGTTTATTGACATAAAAAGTTGCGATTACATGTACACTGTTTCAACATATATTTGTTAATTACTGAGTTTCCAACATATCATTTTCCAAATTAAACAACCGCCGACTAGTCATCACGAAGTAACAATGGCTTTATAAGTCTTATTGTTTAACATTGATGACTTTGTGATATTTAGATGAAAATAATAAATAAATGATATGAAAAACATATTTATGGGATAACATTCATTCTTTCTCAAGTCAAGTTTGAAAATATCGAATTTTTACATTCCTTATTTCTTGTTATGTGAAATGATGATCGATACGTATTTCCGGTTCCAAAATATAATCTAGACGAAGCGCATTTTAAATGTAATGTCGAAAATTATTCACAGCCAGCAAAAATAATCTTTTATGTTACAAATGGAATAATATTAAAATATTTTCAAAAAAAAAGATTTAGTGGAAACACTGTATTAGGTCTTTGGCCGTTGATGTCCTAGTGTTTGTGGATTAATTAATATCAATGTGGTCATATATGTTTGAATTGCGAATTATTTATCTAATTGTTTACTTTTAAAATATCAAAACGAAAATAAATATCATTTGGTTTGAAAATTAAGTCAATAATAATAATATATTCTCTTGGAGTTTGAGCGACAAAACATCAATACCGACCTAGCTTCCATTCAGCATATATTCATGAATTTACTCATACTATTCTTATTTGACTTAATGATCTAATTAGTCATAATCTATCATATTTATGAGATCTTTTGTTTGTCGCGGGACGTATACCTGTATAAATACTGACCATTTATGACATGCTTCACACATTGAACACTTCCATTGGCAGTCTTAATTAATTTGTTAAGAAATAATGTTTTAAAGTGAATAAGTATTCATAAGTGTTAATTGAATTTTACGGTCATCTAAATTATGCAGACTTAGTATACATTTATTGCAATATTTCGCTTTTAGAGATGATATAAGTATATAAAGATTAAGTCAAAATTTCTAGGAAATTTGTTTTAAAAGATTTGTACAAGCCTTCTAAAATATAGAATCGGGTAGTTTAATTAACGCATGGTAAAAGAATGAAAACAAACTGGGGTTTATTGCCAGTAGATTTGAAATACGAGAACTAGTGTAAAACTTGCATGCAAGTTATCTGAAATATGGCGACGGAGAAACTATGAAATAAAATCAATGTTGGAACATATTACCGTTTGGCATTATTTTACATAGTTATAGATACGATATAAGTATATTTTACAGAATTATCACTCTCAAGTGTGATTTGTTTTGATTCCGCTGTACATAACACCACAGTCTTTTCTTCGTCCCAACTATCAAAACCTACAAAAGATAAAGACTTTGTTCAAACCCAACCTCATAAATCATAAAAACACTGTAAAATATGTTAACATATTTCCACCATAAGTTAAATTGTTTTACATCATGATGAACTTAGTATTCAGTTAAACAATTAAACGTTTCATATTGCAGAATTCGTTGCCGTCATGTTTTGTGCACTTGTTAGTCTGCACGAGCATAGGTGTGTAAGTGTATTTCCGTGTGTGTCTTCGTGTGTCTCAGCGTTTGTGTGTGTGTTTGTGTGTGTGTGTTTGTGTGTGTGTGTGTTTGTGTGTGTGTGTGTGTGTGTGTGTGTGTGTGTGTGTGTGTGTGTGTGTGTGTTTTAGAATATCAAAGTATTAACACGACAGAAATACGTACCAAGCCATAAATTGTGCTAGTCATCTAGTAGTATTGCTGATTTCCGGAATAGTAAGACTGGCCACCTTGGTAGTAACCACCGGATGGGTAGTAAGATGCACCACTGGTGTAATAAGCGGGTTGGTATCCACCGGAATATCCACCTGAATATCCACCTGAATATCCACCAGAATATCCATCCGAATATCCACCAGAATATCCACCAGAATATCCACCTGAATTACCATATCCGTGGTATTGTTTGGAAGCTAAAGAGGAAGATACCAAATGCAAATGGTTAAACAAGCATTACAAAATCATAACACTTCTAAACAGTAGGGCCATTATCTACGAAGTATTGTATTGTACATGCATATTATAAGATTTCTAAACAAACATCTTATATTAAATAGATAATGATATATTTGTATGTGAAGGCATAATCATTTCAATCATTTTGATAAAAGTTTATGTACTTTATTGACGTCCAAATTTTGAGAAATTGAGGTTGCAAAAACTACCATAGTTCTTTTTAATAAACTGAAAAAAGAATACATGTATTTGTTTACGAATTACCATATCATTTGTTAACAGGGATAAAGAGACTGAAACTAATTATCGTGAATTTTGAAATTAATATTTCGTTTTTTAAATTATTCATTATAGCATGATGATGTTATTCCCATTATAACGACATATTCCATGGAGAAGTACACTCCATACACCAACAAAAAGTATAAGATATTAACATATTTTACAATTTTAAATTGTGAGACCATATAAACGTATCGAAATTACTTAAATATGATTTTTCCTGTTTTAGAGTTTGAGTATTTTGGTTTTAGTTAACATTTATCGGTTAATATTAGTCGGGATAAGCATTATATTGTACCACTGGTTTGTAGTAATTTCTGAAAAAAATTAAGGCAAATGAGAAAATTTAAAATAACGCAATAATTTGTTTCAAAATATGCTTATGTTATGGTCATGTTAATTGTATATTACAGAGAGGTACGCCAGGGAAATATATGAATTGGGAAAAGAGTTAAATTTGCAAACAGAATCGTGGATGTGTATAAAGCTCTTGGATACATTTCCTATTAAAATAAAATTACAAATGTAAAACTTGGAAAAAGCATTAGCCAGCAGATATTCGTATCATGGACGCTGCCACAAACAAATCCACTGACACACGCATAAATGCAAACACAAATAATTAGTATTGCTTAAAATTATCGATTTATCTGCATATAGTGCTAAAGAATATTTAAAAGTAAAATAAAAACTTACATTTGCCATAACCTCTGTGTTTTCCGCCAAAGCCACCGCCAAAGCCTGAACCACCAAATCCACCTCCTAGACCTCCTCCAAATCCACCTCCTAGACCTCCTCCAAATCCACCTCCTAGACCTCCTCCAAATCCACCTCCTAGACCTCCTCCAAATCCACCTCCAAATCCACCACTGAATCCAGCACTAATTCCAATGGCTGGGCCACCAAATCCTCCGAAACCTGGACCTCCAAATCCTCCGAAACCTGGACCTCCAAATCCTCCGAAACCTGGACCTCCAAATCCTCCGAAACCTGGGAAGAAACCATCGTCATCGTCGAAGCCATCATCAAAGTCGAAGATGTCATCAAAGTCGAAGATATCGTCTAAATCTTGAGCAGCGCAAGCTGCAACAAGTACGGCGAAAACTAGTGCGACAAACGGCTTCATGATCTGTAAATAACAACGAAAATATCAATTAACATGAAGCTAAAAATGAAACGTATGATATTTGTTAAGAAATCGAACTCAACGAACACGAGTTAAGAAATTGTATCCCAATAATTCAATACTACCGGTCTATCTAAATGAACTTGTTCATCAAATGAATGTATACCTGATGGTCCTGGTTATCTGGATTCAGTGTGGAAATTTTATGTTTCGCACTTCTTTTATACTTGATTTTGGCCTAGACATTAATTAACCACTGCAACATGTTGTGTAAAATATTACATTATTCTTCTATAATAATGTAGCGTCGCTACCCTATTAATTAACCCATATACGGTAACACAAATCTTCGGTTACAGATAAATCGTTTCGCTTGAAAGGTGACATGACACCTTAACCTTTATACAGGATGTATCTACCAATCAAAGATTCTCTTCCCGGTAGTAGCACCTGAAGGTTATTTGAGTTTCTAATTGCAATCAATGTTACCATAATTTTGTATAATTAAAACCTGAGCTTCAGACGTCTAGATATATACACAGGTTTTAGATTTTGTAATAATATTGTATGTTTTTATTGTGCATTATTGGTTAGCAAACGATGACCAGGGTAAAGTATGAAAGCTAGAGATAATGAATCGGATGTCGCAAAACAATATTCAGTACGTGCAAGATACATATAGGTAGGGAACACATCAAATAAGTATTGATGGCTTTTGATTTCTTGCAATATTAAATTTACTTATATGTCGGTATGATTTTTTTTTACGTAAAACTCTTGTTCAATATGAATTCTCCTTGATAGATGTAAATTTTCCCTCTTTACGTTATAGCTTGACAGCAATAAAATGTATACTTTATAAATGTATGTTTATTATTTGTAAATTTTGGTGAAACTTTCCATGTATATTTATTTTACTATTTTTTAAGCATTCATTATTTGTAATAACAAATACAAAGTACAGGCAGTACTTTCGAATGTACAAAAAAACCCGTAAAATCAAAGAGGTTTTTTTTTTCTATTTTTTGCAATAGCAAATAAAAGCTGAACATGTATTACGGTCAGGTCCAGTGTGGTGTTCATACACAAATAGTAAGGTTGAGTTAATCAATTGCAAGTGAAAAAGTGTCAAACCTTAATTTCTCAAGCAATTTTCACAAAATATATACGGAATTAAGACTTATTTATGTCTGTGTATATCTTTTTTGTTATTATATATCAATCTAAGTAGTAAAAAAGGAAACTAATTAAAAAAAAGTTAATGTCCCTTTAATAGAGAAAAAAACGTAAAATCATAATAGAGAAAAAGAACTGAGTAATCAATCAGATTACCTTGTTAACTTTGATGTCATTCATACATATATATATATATATATATATATATATATATATATATATATATATATATATATATATATATATATATATATATATATATATATGTTTCTACAGAAGACTAAAGAACTGGTACACACACACACACATATATATATATATATATATATATATATATATATATATATATATATATATATATATATAATATATATATAATGCATGATCTGCAATTAAAGTGTTTGAGGTGTTTTTTAAAGATACGTACTGATCTGTTTATTTTTTTCTTAATACCGGCGACTGATATTTATAGTATATTTCCGATATATATATATATATATATATATATATATATATATATATATATATATATATATATATATATATATATATATATATATAGTCTTTAGATATAATTATTTATATACAACTATATACAGTGAACCTCGCCTACATACTACCGCGCTTAGGTGTATAACATATCAGACAGTAAACACGCAGTACTGATTTTGTTACTGATAATATCACTGCATTTTGATTGGAGATAGTATCAGTAGTGTTCAGAGGCTATGTGTTATAACAAATCACTACTTATATAGATAACAATGACTGCATTGAAGTTCACGTACTTTAAACGATAATTGGTAAATCAAATAATATATATATATATATATATATATATATATATATATATATATATATATATATATATATATATATATATATATATATATATATATATATATATCATGTTTGTCATCGAGTAACCGGTTAACCGAGTACTCGTCCGATAGTCCGATTATCGAAACTAAAATCAGTACTCGGTTACTCGAACATAATTTAAAAATCACGTGTATTTTGCATTTTTAATATATTTAGAAATAAACATGACCGTCTAACTGATTCTACCCACCGTCCGTCTGCTACGTGCTTATACAGCAATTAGTGTCTCTATAAGTGTCACGTGGTCCAAAATCGATTTAGATTTTACTTAATTAAAATTAACAAGAAACTGCAAAATGAATTTGATCTACAAAGTCAAAACACGAAATTAAATCTGATAAACAGTACTCAGTTTTTTGACTTTGAAGATCAAATTCTTTTTGCAGTTTCTGGTTATTTTCACTTAGATTTAGTTCGAGTCACATTTGGTTGGTAGTTCAGTTATTCTTTTGTTTGATTTCCATTTTCATTTCTTTATTGCATTATCAGGCTGTACTTGCAAAATGTAGCATTTTTTCAATCTCCGGTTGTGTGTTTGCATGGGAGTGTGTATGTGTACGTTTTTTCATGTTATTTTGACATTCATTTTGTCCGTGTCGTAAGTCATTTTAGTGCTCTCTCTCTCTCTCTCTCTCTCTCTCTCTCTCTCTCTCTCTCTCTCTCTATATATATATATATATATATATATATATATATATATATATATATATATCACTAAAATGACTAACGACCATGACAAAAATGAAGTAAATTTTTTGTGAAGACCTGTATTGCAGGATGTAAAGTTTAATTCAACATAAATAACTCACACATTCCCACTTGCACCCAGACACATTCACACAAGCAGAATTCAAATTTTTTAAAGATGCTAAAATGTTGCTACCAGCATGATCGGCTGATCGGGTATAAGAACAGTAACGCCTTCAAGTCTGTTTTTTTATTTGTTTGTTTATTGTTGTTTAACGTCCCACTCAAGAATATTTCACTCATATGGAGACGTCACCAAATGCCGGTGAAGGGCTTCAAATTTTGGCCTATGCTCGGCACTTACGGCCATTGAGCAGTGAGGGTTCTTTAACGTGCCGACACCTACTGCGACACGGGACCTCCAGTTTTTTTACTGTCTCATCCGAAAGACAGGAAACCAACCTGTCGCCGGCGGGACTCGAACTCACGGCCTCACGATCCAGAGTCGAGCGCGCTACCGACTGAGCCAGGCCGGCTCTCAAGTCTGTTTAATAGATACTTAAATACACCTGTATATATAGACCTCTGTAGGGGCACAACACAACTAGTCTTTATAGGGAGATGGTCTCTGTATAGATGTTGATTTGTACACAAGGGGTACTATTGGGGACAGCAATAATGAGTCTTTATGATCAGGGGGATTTAATACACAGGTGGTCGCTAAAGCAGGTTTTACTGTATATATATATATATATATATATATATATATATATATATATATATATATATATATATATATATATATATATATTAATAATAATAATAATAATAATGATAATATTGGTAAATGGAGTCTGTAATTCTAATATGTTTTCTTAGTTGAACCCATTTAATGCGAGTTTCATTGAAATGTTGAGTTACCTGTTCGATAGCCGTTGTTGAGACGTCTGTTCCAGTTATGACGAGGATTTGTTCCTCGCATATGTCATTTTAATTAGATTATGGACTCACGGCGAATGTGACCGGTTGACAGGGGATGCTTACTTCTCCATGGCACCTGTTCCCACCTCTTAATGTCAAGAGGTTCATGTTTGTCCATTTTTTTTTACCAGATTTGTACCTATATCCTAGAAATCCTAATGATTTATACTTTTGGTATCTGAGATTTTTTATATTTCAAGAAAAAATGATTAATTAGAGAAGGCCAAGGTTTATCAATTAACTGGGAAAAAGAAATGTTTAGGTTTAACTAATTATTTACTGTGATTTTGCTGTGGCATATGTAAATTTGATTAAAAGATGGTCAAGGAAGTAAATAAGTAAATACATGTACAGTAATCATTATATATATATTATAAAATCTACCCTTTGACATGCCTACCAGTATCAATCTCTTCTTCAAGTTATAATTATCTTTGCAAAATTCACTTCTTCTTCTTCTTCTTAAATATTTCATTAATGTATTATGTGATTATAATTATATCTTAATAACTCGTGTGAAAGATATTTGAGATATCAATTATCTGTGTATCAATGTCTTTATCTATCTTTGAATTATATCCATGCATCTCTATATGTATGTATGTACGTATGTATCTATGTATGTATGTCGTGTTCAAATGGACCTGAGTTTCGATTATCAATTGGTACTTCTTCATTTGTACTTCACTTTCACACCACCACATCTTTCTTAAGTTTGTAATAAACTCTCCTGTGTAGGCTATGTCTAGGCAGAGAAAACCAACAGACTGCCTGGTTAGATAAGAACTTCAGCAATGCTGACTGATTGCTTATTCCAGAATATAAAACTATAAATCTCCAGGATGTCCAGAATGCATATGTCATGTTTTAATTTTTGAATTTACTCTGAGGGGCGGTAAATACAAAAATTAAAACATGACAACTTGTCATGTTTTAATACCAGATAATTTTTTTTTTGTGAAAACAAAATATGAGTTCTTTTTCTCGAGTTAATTTTTCAGTTTGCTTTCCCGAGATAATTTTGGTGTCTGCTTTTAACAAGGAAAGGATTACAGTGTATAGTAAATCTACCGTACTTTAGCATGCAGTGCCTGATTACAAATCATTACAACGAATCATACGCACGTATATTTTACACCTGATTGATGTATTTGATAAGATTAGATAATATGATTAGACATACATATATTTTCGGAGATGTTTGACGATAAACTTATGCATTTTGAAATGTAATTTGATAGTGATATTTTAGTTTAATGCTGTTATTTTTGGTTTAAGAAGTAAATAAGTGTCGTGATTTGCTATATGATACAGTAATTTGTGGTATAGTGCAGTGTATTATACTGCTTATTATTATCATAATAAAGTAATATATATGTACATCTTCAAGTACTACCTACCAACCTACCTACCGACCGACCGACCGACCGACCTACCTACCTACCTACCAACCTACCGACCGACCGACCGACCGACCTACCTACCTATATATATATATATATATATATATATATATATATATATATATATATATATATATATATATATATATATATATATATATATATATATATATATATACGTACTAGCAGTTTGGTATATTTAGTTTTATCTGCGATACATTATCAGGTAACTAATCCAAGAAAGCTTTATCTCACTCATATTGTATATGTTAAAAAAACTAGTAAGTCAATGGAACTCTAGTGACTTCATGAACTTTTGAATTAAATCTGGTGGAAAAATCTCGAGAAAACGAACTTTTCTTATGATATTTTTTTTAAATATCCCGAGAAGACGAAACAATTGTTTGTTTTTCCCCGGGATATTTTTAACGGGCGAAAAATATCTCGGGAGAACAAAATGATTTTTCTTTGTCCCGAGATAATTTTTAACATGTGAGAGAATTTCTCTGGAAAACGAACTAATATTTTGTTTTATCCGGATAATTTTTTTTTTGACCATGTAATAAAAAAGTGTTTCCTAAATATACCACCGTAACATACAACCATTCTGCATAAAAAATAAACCAGACTTTCTTGGCATCATCGACACCATTTGGTTTCACCAAAAGTGGTACCTGCAAATTGAAACACTAGTCATTGGTTTTCAGGATACTTATTTCGTCCATCACCACTCTGATTCAACACATAAATACACAAATACACTGAAGTCGATATAAAAAAAATCCTTCAATTTCTGATAGGCAATATATGTGAATTTTTTTTAGTGATATTTCAGCAAACCATCTCCATTCCAAAGAGAATCAATTGTTCATCTTTTATTCATGATTTTATACATATATTTCTGAATAAACAAAGGAAAAGACTAGCCGTGACCTTTGATTTGAAATATATAAACATACATGTATATAGATTTGAGATATATCGACAACGTTTAGTCAATTATATTATGTCAATTTCCACGTATGTAAAATGCGATATATCCAACAAACCCGAAATCATGTGCACCACAGAATCACGCACATACGCTTCCTACATTTTATTACTATAGAAACAGACGGAAATTAACATTCAAGTTACACGACAAACACAATGATAATGGCCTCCCTATCCCAACTTTCCACATTTACAGTCACATTCCGACATTTTCTACAGAAATCCATTCCTAACAGAAAGAACAGAACACATTTTAAAATCAATTCGTCGTCTTAATGCAGTTTGTAACGAAATGTCTTTGGAAAATTGAAGGTGAAATTGTTTCGAATAGCGAAATATGTGCCATTCTATGTAAGGAAAACCTTACTACGCTTCTTATTACTTACTGCTTGACCATGTGAAATGTAGTCATGTTTTCCTTAAATGGAATGTCAGATCCCTGCCCGCTCAGCCAATAAACAAGCGTGTCAGATTTTCATACAATTTCATAATGGAGACAGGGCGATATGTACACGGAAGTGACTACCTGGAATTCATCTCTCAACTAGATGCAATTATGTCATGACACAACTTGATGCCGTCGGATAAATGAAAATAGTAGATCATATAAGCAACTAGGCAAGTTTGAGGCGGCAGCGAACAGAAATACAGAGTAAAATAAATTGATACATTTCGCGGTGAACATGTCACCGCATCTTGCTACGAAGAAGCTTGATTTTACCAAAAATAACTTTAATGGTGACAGAATTTCGGTCTAAAGAGTGTCCAGTTCAACAAGGTTTATTCGATGTGACAGCCTAATGTTATATTTATGTAGACTTGTATATGATGTGCTTGTTTTCGATTAGTTTGGTTTGGTTCTCCTTTTTATATTTCCTCATTACCATACCATTTTAGGAATTTATAATTATATTTGCGCGCTAGATGTTTCCTTCGAATGATTAAATAATTAATTGGTATAGAACAATGCAAATACGATGAAAGTACGTGCAAACAAACATGAAGTGCATACAGAAAAGTTCATTTCTGAACTTTACTCCCCGAAATGTGACTTTAAGTAGTAATATATTTTTTCCAATAACACATGTTATTTATAGCTCGCAGATGATTTGATATGCCAGTGCTTGTTCCACATATGAACATTTCATATACAGAGGCTAACTACTTATTGATTAATTGTTGTCACAAGGATATCAGAAATCAGATTTCATATTTTACAGTTTCACTAAATACATTGTGAGTTACCTGTTCTATTATACCAGTAGTGACGAGGATTTATTTATCACTTATTACATTTTATTTTGACTGTGGACTCGCGGTGGGTTTGACCAACCAATAGGAAACGATTACTCCACCATGCAATTAATCCCTCTTCAGGATATCCAGAGTTTCCTGTTTGTTCAATGATCATCAGCTTTGTATATTGTCTTGCGAATCTCCTGACGATTTATACTTTGGAATCTGTGGTTTTTATATTAAATAAAATCCGTAAAGTTGTATATGCTATATGCATGTATCGACTGTGTATTCTAATCAAAACCACTTGTTTTCACATTCGAGTTCGTGGAAGATTGAATTACTGTATGCCGATTATATAATATAGTTATAATAAGATAGTATTACTAATTTGCCTGTGATATTACATATTTGTGAATTATTATTACTAATAGAACCGGAAAGTCTCGGCACGTGACCTCCGAGAGATTGCGAGAAGAAGTACGTCCGGGCAGTAACTAAGTCAACAGTAACATTTCGTTGTTAAACAAATTAAAATATCGCGACGACTTATGTTTTCGACGATATATTAAATTCGACGATTTCATTACGTTTCCTTTAACATTGGATCATGCGGAAGGGTCCTTAGATCGTTGAAAACCCATGTTGCCGGGATATAAAAGGAAATAGATTTTGATACAGATCCGTATCACTCGGATATTAATAACCATAACCTTATTTTTCAAAACATACCGAAATTACATCTGTTCGTCTATGGCCAAACTGACATTATAGGCTATCTCCAGTAGCAGTGAAACATCTCCGGATGATATTTCGGCCGTCATGGTTACAGTTGCCTCCTCCGAAGAATCCAATGTATCAAAGTCGATCTGATTCTCGTGGTTAATAAAAGATGCGTGACGACAAAGTGTTTAATAAACGTACTCTTTCACTTTTATAACGAGTAATCGCGGCTAAAAGTACTGTAAATTATATTATTCTGCCAAATCTGAAATCAGATTTAATATGCTTGAGCTTTTTCCACTTTGCGTTATAGAATCCGTCTACGACTTCGAAATTCTCGGTTTCCCTTTCCTCTGTGATACAGTAAGGAGAGTTTCAAGTAAATAGTATTGAAAAAATGTTGAATTAAATTGTTTCTGACATCGATCGGTTATAACTATATATATAACATAATTATCTTAAGTTTTATATATCGCTTATCATAAAAATTAAATTGTTCAGTCATAGGCAAAACAGAAGGGCATTGAATATCTGGTGTTCTGAAGTCATAAACCGGAGTTGAATATAAACGAGACTTTCCAGCACTATTCTTCCGTCATATTACATGATAACTTTACGAGTTGATGGAACATCAACGCAGTTATGTTATGCTAAGTTGTTTATCGGGAACAAATCAAAGCACATTTTGCAGTATGGGGATAATAACACATTATACTGACGCAAAATTACACACGTATGTGCATTTCTGCAACATAAACTCAACTTCAAGATTGAAATTTCCAAATCACACTTTGCTTTTTAAAGTGGCGAAAATATATTAACAATTAGCTGAAAAATATAGGTCTACAAGACTTGTTGAAATATATGCTATTAAAGGTCAGTTCGGTGTCCTTTATGAATTTTAAGATATAAATTTGCTTTAGAATATTACTTTTCAATTATTTTTTATCATTATACTCTCGTGATAGAATTTACATTAAATGCGATAGATTGCCTGCGCACGATTAATATGCAAATGAGATTTGGTCAATTTTCCGTTACTGTGTATTTGGCAAGATCTGTCTGTGAAGTTGGACATAGAAGTTGCGTCATTCCTCATTCACGTGATCTGAGCTGATGAGAAACTCGCGGCAATCTTTGTACACGCATTGACCTAGAGATTTAAGGCTACTGATAGGAAGTATAGCGTAAGAGTATAATACTGCCATGTTGCACAGAAATTTAATGTCGATGAAACGATGTTTATAAGCACAAGGTTTTATGATCATATCGCTGATCTATGTAAGTTGTTACATAATAAATAAGCCATCACTTCTCACTTTAGGCCAAATGTCTCACCCGATTCTTAGTTACTCTTTTTGTAAAACTTAATTTTACCGAACTTAAAGTATTCAGTATACTGAGTGTATTATACCTCATTTAAACTTACGATTGTCATCAACTCGTATCAGTACTTTCAGTACTTGATTCTATTATATTACATCATAGCAAAATAGTATACAATTATTGACTGGGTCAGAGGGCAACAGCAATTTTGTTGGCACCCAAGGTCTTAACTATTGACCGACGCTTGAAACATTAGTCAATCAATATTGTGTGAAATTATAGTTATAAGGAATTTTAAACATGAATAAAACAAGACGTATTTGCCTGTTACATAACTACATAGTAAAATAATAATATGAACTAAAGCATTGCCTTGAAGAGATCTCAGCTTTGTCATTGAAACATCGTAATGTAACATTAAATACATCAGGTTAGGAAAACCACGTGGTATATATATTGATGCAGACAAGATGTTTTAGATCGGGATCGGGTATCAACAAACCCATTGTAGTCAACCACGTGTATAATATAACCAATCAGATTAGACATGTTTCTAGTAAATTTGATCATTTGGAAAAAGCGTACGATTTTATACAATTTGTATGTAACGCTGTATCTGCTAGATTCACACTCTATTCACTTCAATTAAGTCGTTTTGGATCAGCATTTGAAGTTTTGTTTATACACATACAATACAGTACATGCAAACATTATTAACAAAACTTCTCGTCAACTACATTCCCATTGGATTCACTGTAATATTCAAAGATAAAACACTATGTTCCAAGTACAATAGTTTATTGACATAAAAGTTGCGAGTACATGTACATCATGCCTTCACTTATTTACTTAAAAGAAATGAAGGACATTATATGAATATAAGTATACATTTGTTACAAATGAAGTTTCCGACACATCGTTTCTGTGGAAACGTGACAGAATAAACATGTAAAACAGAACAAAACAAAAATAGAATAAGAAATAGATAAATAAGTAAGAATTAGAACTAATTTAAACAACGAGTTGAATAAAGACTTTAAAAGTCCTATTGTATTACTGAAGAGTTTATGGACTGTTTCGAGCATTTAGAAAAACTAAAACAATATATCTAATAAACATAATATAATGAAATCCAATAAAACTATAAAATACGGCACAAAATGTTCTTTTATATAGTGTGTATACACTTTTAAAGTGATAACCTTTCAATAGAATTGTGGGTTAAAAGTTCTAAAGGAGATGACAAAAATTTAATTACAAAGGGCTTGGACATATTCACTGAAGATTTTAGCATGGATTACATGGTTAAAACGGTTATGATAGATGACCTAACGTTTATGTTGAAGCTTTATAATAGTTAATCAGAGAAAGTTTAAAAAGGTCAACAATCAACGTGAAAAATCTTTCATTATTATCATTATCATTTGACAAATGAGAGAACTGAGAGTTTGAGATCTTTGGTTGTGTAATTTTCTACTTTTTGCAGATTGATTTTTTAGATTTTATTGATTTTTTTGTTTAATATTTTGATATTGGTGTTGTTTTCGATCAAAATGATTTCTTGGAAAGTCCATTGCTTGTGTCAATAATTTAGGAAATATATATAGATGTTAGCGATAGTTTTTGATAAAAATACGGTTAACTTTTACAAAATCAGTCCGGGTTGATAAAATGCAAAATATAACTGTCATCTAAATGTATCAAGTTTACAAGAATATATGTTTGTCGAGGTAGAGATGTGAAATGTATATTACATACGTCACAGAACCAAAACTTTCAATGCCAGCGTTAATTAATTTTCATTAGAGAAATGACATCAAACAATCTAAAATATTATACATACTGAAGTATTAGAAAAATCTTCTAAATCTGATAAAATGAAACGTTTTAATTAAATTATTTCCGTTTTATGTTTTAGTGTTCATAATTTTCTTCTGTATTTAAAAATTCTAAGAAAAAGCCGATACAGACAAAGTCTTTCTGAGAGACGATAACTGGTGTTTGTGAAATTCTAGTTAAACTCAGTAATACGTGTTCGCCTATAACAAATTAAAGATTTAAGATTTAAAACTGTGGTATAAGACATCAGAATTAATTCACAATTTCTCCAAATAGTGCTCATCAGTAGTACAGTTAATTACACAAACGGACGTTTCGACAGTTTACTAGGAAAAAAGAACTTAAAAAAGTTGTATGTCTATTTAAATAAACAGAACAGACCAGAAATAAATAATAATTATTATAGGTAACGTAACAAGTAAAAACAATAAATATCGAAATAGATAATCAATAAGTTAACAATAAAAAAGCAAGGTGGTATAAGTGGTATTGAAAAGGAACCTATTACCGACAAAGGTTTGTCACGTAAATTTATATTTGTTTGCATATAACAACATTTTAAAACAAGACCACTGACCATAACTCTGCAATAGCTACTGGAAACTGTCCGAAAAAAAAGAACTGGGAAAACAGGTATTATACCTGAAGAAACAATCACAGAAAATTAAGATAAAACGAAAATCACCAGTCAACCAGATCAGCATCTTGTAGAGAACAGGAATAGTCCCTATATCCTTATAGAAATATCACAGTACTTAAACATGCGAATTGTTTTTCGTGTCTGTACATTGCCGTCACATACTTCTTCGCCCAAACTATCAAAACCTACAACAAGATAAAAAGTTTGTCAGTTTGTTAAAAGTTAGATAAACACAATCTGAGGCATTCAACCGTGCACTACAATGAATAATTGCTTTATAGGCTGTCATATATTTAGATTGATATTTGATTAACAATCTGTCGTAATGTTGTATTGACACTATGTTACAATTTTACATTTACTTATATAAATTATATTATTTATATATATTGTAAATAAAGATAAACATTCTTCTCTAAAGAAACCGTAATCACTTTCTTAAAATATATTTCATAGTTGTAAAGGTTTTTGCATAAGGTAAGAAAAATATTCCAATCCAATCCAATAGTTCAATTACATATCTAGTTATTGCTATGAAAATTTAAATGAATTTTTTAATTGCATATGTTTGTACGTGTCGTGTTTATGTATATGTATATATGTATATATATATATATATATATATATATATATATATATATATATATATATATATATATATGTGTGTGTGTGTGTGTGTGTGTGTGTGTGTGTGTGTGTCAAATCATCAAAACTTCACTCAGCAGATTTACTTACCCAATGTTAAAACGTGTGACCTATCTAATAGTATTGTTGATTTCCGGGATAATAAGACTGACCACCCATGTAGGAAGAACCACTCTGGTAGTATCCTTGTCCGCTGGAGGGGTAGTATGAGGCACCACCGGAGTAATAAGACTGGGAACCACTTGGGTAGTATGATGATTGGTAAGCTACGGAAGGAGCGTATCCAGATGAATATCCTCCTTTGTTTCCGTATCCATGGTAACTTTTCACAATTGGGTGGTACTGTTGTTTGTATGCTAAAACATAGAATTAAAAACTGTCAAACATATACAACACTAACTTTGTACAATGTCATACAATTTCTAGTTAGTGAAGCACTTCATTCAGTCAAGAAAATATTAACAAACCTAACTGATACAAGACTGAATATGTTCACTCAATTCAATATCCTAATTATTCATTTACCGTATAGAATTTGCAGTTTCATGTTGTTAACATTATACGTTTATACACTTTTATAAAAATAATACCAAAATTTCAGTTTTGCTTTCAGAACCGAAATGCTCTGTCAAAAAATATTCATTAGTTGAACTCGATTTCAAAATAAATCTCCAGTTTCGAAAGAGAAAATGGGTTTCAAAGAATGCTAAATAATCAATTTAAAGGTATTGCCAAATTCGTCTCAAGTAACCACTGTAATACGAATTTATTACACAATCACATATTACCTTTATCTTCAGTGCATTATGTCGGCTTGACATTACGCCTTTTATGTAACTTTTGGAAATGTAGTTTTATTTGATTTTATTTCATGTCATTATCGTTGCATTTTCATCATCGATGATACCACTTTCCCTCTAAAAATTCTGTTTTAAATTGGAGCTCGACTGATGAAGTCTAATTGACGGACACGATCGTCTTGAGCATTTTGGTATTATCTTAATAATATTTACTTGGAATTTAGTATGTGTCCGAGTTCAAAATTAGAAATGTTTTGGTTAAATCTTAAATACATAATATCTTCTATTTACAATATCTATTTCTTTATTTATCAGTCTACATATATTTCTACAGTATTTTGTCTATATCATACTGCAAACAAAAATGAAAAACAATATGTGTGTCATGAATGGTCTTTAACAATACAAAGGTTGGCCTCCAGATTTCGGAGACGAGTGAGATAAATAAATAAAGATTTTTAAAATAGAAGACACTATTTTCGGCTCTACTGGACTAGAGTAAAATAAAATAATTTACCTCACGTAGTTATGTATTGAAATTTTCGACAAATTATGCGGTATAGAGCTATAGAACTCAAGTTGGGCATCATATACAGAAGGTAAATATATGTACAGATTGGGTTTTTAAATCATCTTGAGCTTACATTTGCCATATCCTCTGTGTTTTCCGCCAAAGCCGCCGCCAAAGCCTGAACCGCCAAAGCCTGAACCGCCAAAGCCTGAACCGCCAAATCCACCTCCTAAACCTCCTCCAAATCCACCTCCAAAACCTCCTCCAAATCCACCTCCAAATCCTCCTCCAAATCCAGCACTAATTCCAATAGCTGGGCCACCAAATCCTCCGAAACCTGGACCTCCAAATCCTCCGAAACCTGGACCTCCAAATCCTCCGAAACCTGGGAAGAAACCATCGTCATCGTCGAAGCCATCATCAAAGTCGAAGATGTCATCAAAGTCGAAGATATCGTCTAAATCTTGAGCAGCGCAAGCTGCAACAAGTACGGCGAAAACTAGTGCGACAAACGGCTTCATGATCTGTAAATAACGATGACAATATAAAGTAAAATGTAAAAAGATTATGAATATTTGTGTTAATTCATATATCTAAACATTGAATATAAAACCATTTAGAAACGTATTTAAGTAGAGCTGTATTTGTATCATGTATCTATTTAAAGAATTCATCGTTCAAATGAAGGTATACCTGATGTTTTGAGATATCTGGATACAGAATGAAAATACTACGGTTTGGGCTGCTTTTATACCTATTTTGCCTAGACATTAATTAACCACTTCAACATGTTGTGTAAATTGTTACATTTTTCTAGTAAGGTAATACAGCGTCGCTACCATATTAATTAAGTCATATACGGTAACAAGAATTTTCGGTTACAGATAAATCGTTTTGCTTCAAAGGTGACATGACACCTTAACCTTTAAAACAGGATGTATCTACCAATCAAAGATTCTCTTCCCGGTAGCAACACCTGAAGATTATTTGATCTCCCAACTACAGTCAATATTACGAACATTTTGTGTAATGGAATGCCGGGCTACAGACGTCTAGATATGTGTATAATTATAAGATTCAATTTTATCTGATAGTCGTTAATTTACCCAGATTTCCTGTGCCTTATTTGTTAACGAACGCCAAAGAAAATGGAGTATACTGAGTTTAATAACCAGGAGATATTTATGAGTATATCAAGATATCCTTTGTATAAATGAGTATGTAAAATTGGATATTTTCATCATTATCTCGATAATTTCCGGGAAAAGGTAAATTTCATCGAAATCTCGCAATATGAGTTTTCTTCAAAACAAGTCTTATATTTGATATAAAATATTTGTGAACAATTATTGTACATCAAACCATTACAACAACTATGTTTTATTATGCCATCAAGATTAACTCGGTAGTTTATGTTTTGACAAGTAATCCAAAAAGATAACTTTGATGTGCAAGTCCATTTTTTGATACTTTGTCCCTGAAAAACCTTGATATGTGTGAACATGGACAAACCTATCATAAAATACAATCATTGTAGTACCTTACCAGATTTGACTACTTATACAACGGATACCCTAATATCATCAATCTTAAAATGGCAACAAAATTGTAGATTGGTGACATTGGAATCATAAATTGAGTGCATGCTGTATTGATGGTATTTAACACAAACTCAGTGATGCTGTTGAAGCCTATTTGTTTGTTTTATTGTTGATTCACATCCAGCCAAATTTAATTTACACTTATATGATGATGTCACAAGCTTATAGGGGCATTAGCTGTGTTTGTTTAAACAAAATCCCTTTTTACTACTTAGACTGATATACAATAACAGAAAAGAGATATACACAGTCATTCAAATTCTTAAATTCCTAATTTATATTTTGTAAAAATTGCTTGAGAAAGCCAGGTTTGACACTTTTTCAATTGTAATTGATTCACTCAACCCTACTATTTGTATATGATTACTAGTCTGGACCTAACCTTATTTCCACAAAATATCTAGGAATACAAGATTTATTACGACGGTTTATAGCTATTATTTGTTATTGTACAAGTACAAGTAGTAAAAGTAGAAAAATATTGATATATGTCAAATAAAGGTTCTTCTACTCGCCACGCCTATCATGACACGGGTCCTCGGTTTTAAATATCATACAAAAGACCCGTGACGTTCACATTTTATGACGAGGGTTTTCCGAAGGTACAGCCACTATCATATTTAAGTCTTTTGGTATGATCCGGTACCATGAATGGAACATGGGCCCTTTCGCTTGTGAGACGAATACTTTATCACTAGACCATCGCAAGCGGTGGTTGAATATGTCGATCCAAACACCCCCTTGATATTTTAAAATTTATACATTTTAATTCATTACTTCAAATTTCATTTCGTTTTTTTTTTCTGTCAAATTCATATTTTGGTAAGACTACACATTCTACCTCAAACTGGCTGTTTTAACTGTTTATTTAACATGTTTTAACCTGTATTTATACAACCATACTCAGTTGTTATTCCGATTGAATACAAAAATGACATTGAATCTATACAAACAATTTTGATAGGATGATTGAAATATTTAGCTAACTATGAATTTTTTTACCGTACATTTAAAATATTTTCACATTTGACATCTTCCTATGGTATGGTGGAAATCAACCTCCAGGTATTGGGAAATATATTTTGAAAATTTATAATGTCAATTAATTGTATTCGAACGAGTTTGAGTGGCATATACATATACTTTATAAAGACACGTGAATAAGATTTGTACTTCCTCAAAATGGCGGTATCTTCAAGGTCAGTAACCAGAAATTAAAAGAAGAACTTGTTAATGTTTCAGTTCTTATATAATTAATAGCTCTAAGCTACACGACTCAAATCTTAAGTATTATCTGTATAATGTATGATCAAAACCGAAATTTGTCTCAGTTTTATGATAATTTTCATGTGCACAAAAATAGTTAAATTAAGTATACAGCGGTATGGGGTTGTGTAGTCGCGGACATTTCCTAAAACGGCACTATATGCAGATATGCAGAATCAGCTATTTTACCAACAACTTTTTGTCCAATCAATATGTATCTAACAAGTCGGACACACTAGAAGACCATTTATCTCCATTTGTTATACCAAACAGTTAATATACAATTTCATCACCATTTTTTCAGCCTGGTGCATATACATTGTGCACAGTTAATGAATTCAAATAAATATAAACCTGTCGCCAACATGATTGTGTGTGTGAAAGACATGTTTTATCATATCTTCAGGGTATATTCATAAACGTTAACGCGATATAAATGGACGCTTCCTGTACATTGACCAGTAATTATGGTCCACAAGCCTATCTTATCAATACTGTGAAAAAATTAATGAATGATATTTGATTTGACCGATAAAATAATATGCTTGTTTTTACACATATAGTGAAATTACCACGTACAAATGTGTTAATCATCCTTTAACATTTTCTATAAGGTTAATATTTCAGGACAGAACAGACAATATTTCTTCTTCTTCTTCTTTTATCATCATCATCATCATTTTCTTCTTCTTCTTCTTCTTCTTATTATTATTATTATTATTATTATTATTATTATTATTATATATTTAGAGAGAGAGAAAGATATATATATATATAGAGAGAGAGAGAGAGAGATTTTAA